>CANTUR010001612.1:0-102456 GCA_947683625.1 Mallotus nudiflorus
TACCTGTTCATCTCTCTTCAGTCAATGCATAGTTTCAAGGTACCATCCTTCTTCCTTACAACAGGACTAGTGCACCCCGAAGAGAAACATAAGGTCTGATAAAACCTTGGGTTATACAGCTCTCGTAATTGCTCCTACAGCTCTGCCAAAGTCATTTTGTAGGGCTACGTTGAAATAGGAGTTATATCAGGAACCATATCGATACAGAATTCAATCTCTGTAAATTGGTAAACCTGATAACTCACAGGCAATTAAAACATCTGGGGAGAGACAACTTCTCCACTGAAGTATACTCAACTAGAGCCAGATATTCTTGACAACCCTTTCACATCTCATCAAGATTAATTACACCCCAAAGACTGAATTCATAATAACTCTCTGAGTCCTAATTCTATGTTTAGATGCCAATATATTACGCTTAATCCTGTAACATATAATTCCACCAGTCTCCTCTTATACTGTATTACGTCTTCAGCATGACGTATCAGATTGAAGAGTTTAGAGGTAATCTTCTCAACTGATTGCTCTTCCCTTACTCTATACAATAGCTGATACAGGTAATTATCCTTCCTTAAAGGTGGATGGAAGTATCTTAGAATCCCCCTTTAACTCAATTATGTGTTACAGTCAGAACTGACAGCTTTGCCATAAAGAATACAAGAGTGCTTCGTCTTCATTAGACATTTTCCAATTCCCCCATCAAAGCATATCAAACAACTGCCAAACTTGACTACATGCTATCAAGCTCTTATTAATCTCGGCTATCCTGGCCACAATTGTTGCACGTTCAAGTCCAAAAGGAATGCTTGTACTACTTACAATGACTACCTTAACCCTTGAGTTATAGTTGCCTCTAACCTACCCCTATACTAGATAGGTGTAGTAGGGCTGGAACTATAACCACAACTAGAACTTGAAAAGGACTGATTATCAACATTGTCTCTGCAGAAGAAACAATTCACATTCACTGCGCTGAAAAGATATAGAAATCAACAGAATTCAGAATATAGCATATACGCAGAATTGACATGTCTCAAATTCTCGATTGAAAAAGAAATTACATCTGCTGAACAATCGAAGGTATCAGCGCCGCATCCTACAAAAACTCTTGTTGCAGAAGCAACATCATTGCAATGCTAAGCCACCAGCTCCTCATTCAGTTATTCCTATTGTCAACAGTGATCATCAGGCCTTCTAAATCCATCTTTACCCCTACGCCTAACAGGATGCATAGGGGGGTAGAACCTCGTGCTCAGAAGATCAACTATCATCGATCTCATCGATCGATGGAGCGATTCATGCTCAAGGCAATCAACAAGGAGCAAAAATAAATAACTAGTTCAAATAATCACAAACATCAACAGACACCTTAACGGTTACGCGGAATTCCTAATGCAAGGAAGACTTTTCAAAGACATGACCAAACCTAATTCACTGCAGTAGTTTAACAGAAAACACAACTTCGAAAACTAGGGCCACAACTCAAACAACTAAGCCCTGACACAGAACTCAGCTCTGATACCAACTTTGTCATGACCCAAACTAGGAGTCATGACCGGCGCTAGGGAACGGGAATTCTTTCGAATCCGGAACCCGTAGCAAGCCTTAGAAAATAAAATCATACAATAATTATATAAAAGTACGACCAAATTAAAATTTTTCTGAATCAATATATAAAATAAATACTCCAAATCCTTTTATAAATGAATACATATTCGTACAATGTTCAAATACCAATTCTCATAGTATTTAATATCCAAACAAAATAATACACTTCCAATATAGTGACACTACTACTGTAGTTTCTAGAATACAATTCAAAGTTTAGAATATACATTTGTATAAAACAGCCGGGACTGAAGAACACCGGCGAGGAACTCTATAACTAAGGTCTGACGATATGGAATCTCCTGAAAAAAAATAATTGAGGGGGGTCAGACCTCACTGAGTGAATTATTATACTATATATACATGCAAACTAAACCATAACAATCAGGCATTCTTATATATATATATATATATATATATATATATATGTATATACACACATTTCACACGAATGCCAAACTTTGCTTTTATAAAATACTAAATGTAGAAACGTTTGTTTTTAATTCATGAAGGATCCATAGAACCCTAAATAATAACAACCTCAAACAATCCCATCATCACCCTAGCCATACAGGCTCACTGATTCCAAATAGAACACTTATTCCAATTTGGACAGCAGACTGGCCCCGAGACACTAAGTCGACCGAGAGCTCCAGCAGTCTGACTGTCAGTGTGATTGGCCCCGAGGACACTTGGTCAACCGAGCTCCAGCAATCACACTATCCATTACCTCACATCTCAATCAATCCAATAGATCATTCAATTCACTTATGGACAGTAGACTGGCCCCGAGACACTAAGTCAACCGAGCTCCAGCAGTCTGACTGTCAGTGTGATTGGCCCCGAGACACTTAGTCAACCGAGCTCCAGCAATCACACTATCTAACATACCATTAATCTTAGTCAAATCAATTAAATCAATTATAATCACCCAATTTTAACTCTCACTCAATCTTTATCTATCGTACCGGTACGTACACGGTCCTAGTGCTGCCCACTAGGAAGCACGTTCTATTGATATCCTTCACTTCGAATAAATCATTCATTCGAAAAATAATTAATGTAGAACAATAATTCATAATAGTAAAATCAACCATATATATATATATATACCAAAAATATACCTAAAATATACCCAGTATATTTCAGGTATATATATATATATATAGTCAAATAAAATATGAAATAAACCTAAGATAAATCATTAATATAGTTAAAAACAATTTAAATGAGTAACAATAATATAACATGCATTATCTTAAAAGTATACTTAAATATGCAAAAGATATACCCTAAGTACTCAAATCATTTAATAAACCATTTATGTATAAATTTTCATTTAAATACGTGTTTGTGTTTAACATATAGTCACAAATATACTAAAAATAAACCTAATTATCTAGCATGCATATATATAAAAATATACCCTAAATGTACCACTAATGTGTTAGGTTTAATTTAAAAATTTTGTGTTAGGTTTAATTTAAAAATAAAACATGTATTTATTTGGAAATAAATCAAAATATACCAAAGATAAAACTTAAAAATAATTTAAGTGTAGGTTTATAATATAGCATGCAATTATTTAAGAATAACCTAAATTATACTAATCATTTAATAAAATAATTATGGTTCGATGCACATTTAAATCATGTATAAATATTAAATTATAACAAACATAAACTTAAATATCTAACATACATATATCAAAAATGTACTAAAAATAAACCGAAAATATACCAAATCATATTATAATTAAATTAATGTTTAAACATATAATGAAAATAAAAATCCTAAGTCATGCATCCTATATGCACTGCATATATACAGTATAATAACTCACATGTTAGCGCTCCACGAGACAAACTCGACGGGCCTGATCCGTTAGGCCTCAGTCTCGGCGCAGCTAGACAAACAAATGACAACATGAAATCAGAATAAATTTAACAAAAATTCTAAAGACTCGATCTAGAATTTTAGACACAGCTTTAGAATAGGAATTTGACCGGACATCACGTTTTACGAGAATTCTACCGAAAATCCGGCAGAACATCCCCTGTAAAACGGACATCTCTCTACTCAAAGAGTAGAGCCGGTCCTGCAAAGAAATACACTTCGGAGTAAACATAGGATTATAATCAAAATCCCTCGGTCGGACTCCAAACCACGATTCACCGACCGAGGTTCACAATTTACAGAATAATTATAAAATATCAAAAATGCCCTTATATAATAAAAAATACATTTTATAAATCCAAATTACTTAATTAACCCTAAAACATACTAAAAATCAATAAAAACCCATTTATTTAGAAAAATAATATATTATATATAATTTGAAAATAATTTACGAAAAATAGTTTTAATTAGTTAAAAATACTAAAAATTTGTAGAAATCATTTTTATGCCCTAAATAACTATTAAAACCAATTTAATTACATTTTTAACCAATTTAGTGTAAAATTACCAAAATGCCCATATATATATATATTCACTATAAATGTTCAAAAATTCACCAAAAATTATATAATTACTCAAAAATTAATTTCTCAACATATAATTCAATAATATCAATAAATATACTCAATTTACCAATTTATTTCAATTAAACACATAATTAACCCTATTTTTCAAAATTACCTAAACTTAATAAATTCCAAATAAATACATAAAATTCAAAAAAATTACAAATAAATTTCTATAATTCATTTCAACTCCTATAATCACCATAAAACAAAATTTTATAATTTATTTAATTAATTTTCGAAAATTAGAAAATAATAATAAAATAATCAAAAATTCACAAAAATTAAAATAAATTCCAAAAATTCTAAAAAAATTACAGCATATAGATTAAGCTTCCAGGATAAACATTTGTTAAGGGAGTTTGCATGAATCCAACAAATTCAACTTCAAAAAAATTAAAAACCCTAGAATACATAAACTAAACTTGAAGATATCTAAAAATCTAGAGGTTTTGAGCTCAAACGGAGCTCGGAAATGGACTCACCGGACGAAAAGCTTTCAAAAAAGTCTAGTCCGACGCCCTAAGGTGGTCGGAATCTTCACCGGCGTGAGGAAGCTCCACCTTCGGTCTCCTTCGTTTTCCGGCGTTCTAGGCGGCGATGGACAGTGCTAGTGCAGCTGGTGGCTGCTGGATGGAAGGGGAAGCAATGGTGATGGCTGGTTGCAGGTGGGGCGGCCTGGTGGTGGTCCGGTTGGAAGGAACCGAGAGTGAGGGGAAGAAGAAGAAGAAGAAGAGAAAGAAAGAAAAGAAAAAAAAAAAGAAAGAAAGAAATGGTTTGCACGATGACTAATACTTGTACCCTATATATATATATATATATATATATATATATATATATATACATATACATAACTTCAACTTAAATATTCCCACACCACACACTATAATATATATATATATATATATATATATATATAAACATACACACACATGCACTAACAATTAAAATAACAATTGATAATAATATATAAAATCTCACACACATTAAATATATACCACACACATATTTTAATATGTTTAATAATTTATAAACTTAAAATTAATTAATACAAAAATTAAATAATAAAATTAAGGAAATTAATTAAGCTCTAATTAATTTAAATAAATACACATATATACATTTTATTTTAGCACTTTAAAATTATATATGAGTTCATGCAAATTCATAAAACTAGTCAAAATAAATAGTATTAATTTATTTACGTGTCAATTTCCCCGAAAATATAATTTTCGGGAAAATTTTACGTAAAGTACTTAAAATAATATAAAATAATTAAAATTAGCTTTAAACAAACAACAAACTCATAAAATATCATAAATATATATAAAAAATTATTAACACTGCATATCCCGATGCAGTATAAAAATATTTAAAATTCGGGATATTACACGCTCCTCGAGGTCTACCTCTGCCATGACCTCTACGTCTAACTGGCTGCTCAGGAGGTAAAACCTCATCCTGAAAAGACTCATCATCCTCGGCCTCAACGATCGGTGGAGCGACACGTGCTTGCCTCCTCATTCTGAAAACACAACAGAACGATTCAGACAAAACAAACTACAGAGGAATAACACAGAAAACTAAAGCAAGGAATACTTATCAAGACGTACTCGAACCTAATTCACTACAGTAGTTACCCAAAGAAAACACAACTTTAAAACTAGGGCCATAACTCACATAACTAAGCCCTGACACAGAACTCTGCTTTGATACCAACTTTGTCACGACCCAAAACAGGGGCCATGACCGGCGCTAAGGAACGGGAATTCTTTCAAATCTGAAACTCGTAGCAAGCCTAAAAAAAAATAAAATAAACATGCAATAATAATAATAATAATATCACAGTTAAATAAAATACAGTGCAGCGAAAATAAAAATCATAAATATATAATAACATTTGCACTAATTGGATTTAAATTAAATCCTCATCTCATATATATATATATATATATATATATATATATATATAACTCTTTAATACAAATCCAGTTCAAATATAATACAACATCTCTTTAATAATTTAATGACTACTGCAGTGTCTAGATAAAATAAATCTCAAGACTCAGGGAAGCAGTTTACACAAAGAAGCCGGGGCAGAAGAAATCCGGCGTACAGGCCTGCTATTGAGGTCTGAAGATGATGACTCTCCTGAAAAATTAGTCAACGGAGGGGAGTCAGACCTCACTGGGTGAATTACTATAATATATATACATGCACACTAAATGACAATGCATACAATCAACAGTATATATCTAATATGGTATATATACAGGCAAATACACACAGATGCAGTAAAATCATTTTATATATTTTATTGAAAATCATTGTTTATAAAGGATCAAATAGAACCCTAGAAAATCGCAACCTCAAAATAGTGTTAGACAACACTCTAGCCATACAGGCTCACTTATTCCAAATATATTCACTTATTCCTTTTAGACAGTAGACTGGCCCTGAGACACTAAGTCGACCGAGCTCCAGCAGTCTAACTGCCAGTGTGATTGGCCCCGAGACACTAGGTCAATCGGGCTCCAGCAATCACACTCCCAATTCACATCACACATCAGATAATCATAACCAATCAATATCCACAAGTGGTTAGTAATATAGCCTAAATGCTATAAGCATACTGGTACGTACTCGGTCCTAGTGCTGCCCACTAGGTAGCACGTTCTATTGATATCCTCCACTATTAAATATAAAACATACATTCACAAATCAATGATGCATGAATTTAAATAAAATAACAATATAAACCATATATATACTAGAAATATACCAAAAATAAACCAGGTATATTTCGAGTATATATACATCAAATAAATCCAATTAAATTATAAATTAAGCTAGAAATATATTTAAAAACATTTTAAATATGATTTATTAATAAAACATGCATATAATTTAAAATAAACCAAAAATAAACTAAAGATATACTTAAATACTAATCACATTATTTATGCATATTTAATCAAAATAAAACATATATTTCTAAAATCATGCACCCTATAGCACAAATATATAAAATAGCAACTCACACTTAGTGTGGTCCACGAGATAGGTCCAACGGGCCTGGTCCACTAGGCCTCAGTCTCGGCGCAACTAAACAAACAATAACAACAAAAATCAGAATAAACCTAACAGAAAATCCTAGAAACTCGATCTAGGAATATTAAACACAGAATCGAAATTAAGGTTCGACCGGACATCACATTTTATGAGAATTCTACCAAAAATTCGGCAGAACCTCCCCTATAAACGGACATCTCTCTACTCAAAGAGTAGAGCCGACCTGCAAAGAAACACACTTTGAAAAACGAACACAAAAACACATCCAAACCCCTCGGTCGAACTCCAAACTACAGTCTTTCGACCAGGGTCCACAATCACAGAACAAATTTCAGAATTACCAAAAATACCCTTATAACATAGAAATTCATTTTATAAATAGAAATTACATAATTAACCTTAAAACACAGTAAAAACCGATAAAACGCATTTTATTTAGAAAAATCGTATATTATATATATAATTGAAAATAATTCACGAAAAATAGTTTTAATTAATTAAAAATACTAAATAATTTGCAGAAATCATTTTTATACCTTAAATAATTATTAAAACCAATTAAATTACATTTTTAGCCAATTTTATGTAAAATTACCAAAATACCCCTATATATATAAATATACTAAAATTCATTCAAAAATTCACCAAAAATAGTATAATTATCCAAAATTAATTTTCTCAACATATTTATCAATAAGTAAACTCAATTAACCAATTAATTTCAATTAAAAACACAATTAACCCTATTTTCAAAAATTCCATAAACTAATTAAATTCAAAATAAATACATAGAAATTCATAAAAATTCCAAATAAATTTCGATAATTCATTTCAACACCTATAATTATCATAAAACACAATTTCATAATTTAATTAATTAATTTTCGAAAATTAGAAAATAATATAAAATATTCAAAAATACCCAAAAATCAAAATAATTCCCAAAAATTCTACAAAAATTCATACATGTAGATTAAGCTAAGGGGAACAACATTTGTGAAGGAATTTTTCATGAATCAATCAAATTGAAGTCCAAACAAATTCAAGAACCCTAATATGGCCGAAATCAAAAATTTAAAACCTAAGCAAATCAAGACAATTTTAAGTGAAACAAAGCATGGAATCACACTCACCGGAGCTCAAGGAGAATAAAGAGACTGGTGGTGTCGAAAATGGTGGCCGGAAACGTCATGATCGATGGTGAAGAAGAATTCGGCTTCTTCGGCCAAAATCAACCTCCAGACGCCGGAAACGGCTGCAACAGGCGGCGAGGAAGGTTGAGGAAGGTGGTGGCACGCCGGATGGCACACCAACAGCAAGAAATCGGTGTGACAGGCGGCGGAACGGCGATGGGGATGGTCGGGGAAGAAGGAGATACTCGGGGGCAATTCGATAATTTTCTAAAATTTGATTTTTTTGACTTATTATATGTATATATATATACTTTAACTATATATTAAAATAATATTAAATTACACACATTAAATATACACCACACACTAATAATTTAATATTTTAAAATTTAATACACCTAAAAAAATAATTAAATAATATTAAAATAAATTAATAAATAATAAAATATTAGGGTAATTTATTAAACCCTAATTAATTAAATAAATACACATATATATTTTATTTAGTACTTTAAAAATACATATGATTTCATGCAAGTCCGTAAATCTATTTAAAATATTTAATAATAAAATATTTACGTGAAAATTTCCCCGAAAATGTAAGTCCCGGGAAAATTTTACGTCAAGGACTTTAAATAATACACAATAATTAAAATAGATTTTAAATACACATCAACTCATAAAAATATCATAATATATATACAAAAATTATTAACACTCTGCATATCCCGATGCAGTATTAAAATATTTAAAACACGAGATATTACAGTAATATCCCGATTTTTTAAATAATTTTAAACTGCATCGGGATATGCAGTGTTAATAATTTTTATATATTTTTTTTATTATTTAATTAGTTTATTATTTATTAAAGTCATTTTTTATTATTTTAAGTCTTTTACGTAAAATTTTCTCAAGAGTTTTATTTTCGGGGAAATTAAAACCTAAAAAAATAATTATTAATTATTTTAGACGATTTTTTGAATTTGCATGAGTCCATGCATGATTTTAATTGTCGTATTAATATACGTACATATACATGTATATATACACATTTAATTAGTTAGGGTTTATTTTAATTAAATCTATATTTTATAGTTTTAATAAATAATGTGAGTTATATATATGTATATGTATGTAAATATTATTATTTTATTATGTGGTGTCTAAATATTTTGAATATGATAATAATATATTATAATAATGTAAATTAAAGTTATATATATATATATATATATACACACACAAAAATTAAAAGTTCTTCAAATTTACCAAATGTGCCACCCGATCCTCTCCTTCACGCCCGACGTCCACCCTCTTCTCCCCACTGTGCAACGCCGCCCACCAACTTCACTGTGCTTCCTGGTGTACCACCTCCTTCCTCCAGCAGCTCTCCACCGCCTGCTGACGTCCCCTTCGGCGCCGGGGAAGTGGAAGTTGGTATTTTAGCCGAAAGTTGGCCTCTTCTTCCTCTCTCATGATTCTAGCCACTGTTCTTGATGATTCTGGTGTAGTTTTGCTCCTAGAACTCCATAGAAGCTAATTCCAAGCTTCCTTTAGCTTGAAAACTCGATTTGGTAAGGATTTAAGCTTGATTTTCATTTCGGCACTTTGAGTTTTTAATTTTTTTGAACTTCGATTCTAATGATTCAAGCTAACTTCCTTCACAAAGATTGATCCTAGTAGCTCAATCTACATCCTGTAATTTTTATGAAATTTTTGGGAATTATTTTGATTTTTGTGAATTTTTTATTATTTTATTAATATTTTCTAATTTTCGTAAATTAATTAATTAAATTATAAAATTATGATTTATGGTGTTTATAGGTGTTAAAATGAATTTTGGAAATTTATTTGTAATTTTTATGATTTTTATATAATTATTGTGAATTTATTTAGTTTATGTGATTTTTTAGAAAATTAGGTTAATTATGTATTTTATTGAAATTTATTGGTTAATTGAGTATAATTATTGATATTATTGAATTATATGTTGAGAAATTAATTTTTGAGTAATTATACTATTTTTGGTGAATTTTTGAATAATTATAGTGAATTTATATATAGTATGGGTATTTTGGTAATTTGGCACTAAATTGGCTAAAAATATAATTAAATTGGTTATAATAGTTATTTGAGGTATAAAAATGATTTCTACAAATTATTTAGTATTTTAAAATAATTAAAACGATTTTTTGTAAATTATTTTCAAATTATATATAATATACTATTTTTCTAAATAAATGAGTTTTTATCGATTTTTAATATGTTTTAGGGTCAATTATGTAATTTGGAGTTTAAAATGTATTTTGGTCAATATTTATGAATTTATCAAGAATTATGGATTTTGAATATATTTTATTAAATTAGGGTTTTATTGTAATTATCGGTTAAATAATTATTTTCAGTGTTTTAAATATCTAAATTGCTATATTTTGATTTATAAAGTTTATTTTTGGTATTTTTGGCATTTTAATGTGTTATGTAATTATCTCATGAATTGTGAACCTCGGTCGGTGGAATTGTAGTTTAGAAGTCCGATCGAGGGATGTGTGGCGGTATATTTTTGAAGTGTGTTTCTTTGCAGGACCCGGCTCTACTCTTTGCGTAGAGAGATGTCCATTTTACAGGGGAGGTTCTACCGAATTTTTGGTAGAATTCTCATAAAACGTGATGTCCGGTCGGAATTCCTATTCTTGCACTGAGACCGAGGCCTAGTAGACCAACGCCCGTTGGACCCGTCTCGAGGAGCGCATAACTGTGAGTTGTTATTTTATATATACGAATTTTAGGATTGCATGTTTTAGAAGTGTATGTTTAAATTTTATGAAATATGCATAAATGATTCAATAATTGCTTAGGTCTATTATTGGTATATTTTAAATTAAAGGCGTGTTTTATTATTGAATTATACCTAAAATGTTTTTAAGTATATTTATAGTTTATTTTATAATTAATTGAATTTATTCGACTTATATATACTCGAAATATACTTGGTTTATTTTTGGTATATTTCTCGTATATATATGGTTTATATTGTTATTTTATTTAAAGTCATGCATCATTTATTTCATGAATGAATGAATTTATTTTAAATGAAGGATATCAATAGAACGTGCTACCTAGTGGGCAGCACTAGGACCGAGTACATACTGGTACGATGATAGAATTTAGGTTATATTACTAACCTATTTATGGATATTGATTGGATTGATTTATTTGATGTGTGATGTGATTGAGAGTGTGATTGCTGCAACTCGGTTGACTAAGTGTCTCGGGGCCAATCACACTAACAGTCAGACTGCTGGAGCTCGATTGACTTAGTGTCTCGAGTCCAGTCTACTGTCCAAATGGAACAAGTGAATTTATTTGGAATAAGTGAGCCTGTATGGTTAGAGTGTTGTTTAACACTATTTGAGGTTGTGATTATTTAGGGTTCTATTTGATCCTTCATAAATAGTTATTATTTTCAGTATTTATATAAAATGATTTTGCTGCATCTGTGTGTTTTTGCCTATATATATATTTATTATATATACTATTGAATGTGTGTATTTTTCATTTAGTTATGCATGTATATATATTATAACAATTCACTTAGTGAGGTCTGACTCCCCTCCGTTGACTATGTTTCAAAAGAGTCTTCATCTTCAGACCTCAGTAGCAGACCCTTACGCCGGATTTCATGTTTTAACGAGAATTCTACCGAAAATTCGGCAAAACCTCCCCTGTAAAACGGACGTCTCTCTACTCAAAGAGTAGAGCCGACCCTGCAAAGAAACACACTTCGAAAAATGAACACAAAAACACATCCAAACCCCTCGGTCGAACTCCAAGCTACAGTCTACCGATCGGGGTCCACAATCACATAACAAATTTTAGAATTACCAAAAATACCCTTATAACATAAAAATTCATTTTATAAATAGAAATTACATAATTAACCTTAAAAACACAGTAAAAAACCGATAAAACGCATTTTATTTAGAAAAAATCGTATATTATATATATAATTGAAAATAATTCACGAAAAATAGTTTTAATTAATTAAAATACTAAATAATTTGCAGAAATCATTTTTATACCTTAAATAATTATTAAAACCAATTAAATTACATTTTTAGCCAATTTTGTGTAAAATTACCAAAATACCCATATATATATAAATATACTAAAATTCATTCAAAAATTCACCAAAAATAGTATAATTATCCAAAATTAATTTTCTCAACATATTTATCAATAATATCAATAATTAAAATCAATTAATCAATTAATTTTAATTAAAAACACAATTAACCCTATTTTTCAAAAATTCCATAAACTAATTAAATTCAAAATAAATACATAGAAATTCATAAAAAATTACAAATAAATTTATATAATTTATTTCAACACCTATAATTATCATAAAACATAATTTCATAATTTAATTAATTAATTTTCGAAAATTAGAAAATAATATTAAATATTCAAAAATACCCAAAAATCAAAATAATTCCCAAAAATTCTACAAAAATTCATACACGTAGATTAAGCTAAGGGGAACAACATTTGTGAAGGAATTTTTCATGAATCAATCAAATTGAAGTCCAAAAAATTCAAGAACTCTAATATGGTCGAAATCGAAAATTCGAAACCTATGCAAATCAAGACAATTTTAAGTGAAACAAAGCTTGGAATCACACTCACCGGAGCTCAAGGATAAGAAAGAGACCGGCGGTGTCAAAAATGGTGGCTGGAAACGTCGTGATCGACAGTGGAAGAAGAATTCGGCTTCTCCGGCCAAAATCAACCTCCAGACGCCGAAAACGGCTGCAACAGGCGGCGAGGAAGGCTGAGGAAGGTGGTGGCACGCAGGACGGCACACCAACAGCAAGAAATCGACGTGACAGGTGGCGGAACGGCGATGGGGATGGTCGGGGAAGAAGGAGATACTCGGGGGCAATTCGGTAATTTTCTAAAATTTGATTTTTTTGACTTATTATATGTATATATATATACTTTACACTATATATTAAAATATATTAAATTAACATTAAATATACACCACACACTAATAATTTAATATTTTAAAATTTAATACCCCTTAAAAAAATAATTAAATAATATTAAAACAAATTAATAAATAATAAAATATTAGGGTAATTTATTAAACCCTAATTAATTAAATAAATACACATATATATTTTATTTAGTACTTTAAAAATACGTATGAGTTCATGCAAGTCCGTAAATCTATTTAAAATATTTAATAATAAAATATTTACATGAAAATTTCCCCGAAAATGTAAGTCCCAGGAAAATTTTACGTAAAGGACTTTAAATAATACACAATGATTAAAATAGGTTTTAAATACACATCAACTCGTAAAAATATCATAATATATATACAAAAATTATTAACACTGCATATCTCGATGCGGTATTAAAATATTTAAAAACACGGGATATTACAATCTCCCCCCCTTACAAGAATTCGTCCCCGAATTCCAAAAAGAAAAGATTACAGGATCAGGAAGGAAAGAGATATGGGTAAGAAGCTTGCATCTCAGCTTCAGTCTCCCATGTATGCTCCTTAACTCTGTTGCTATGCCACAGAACCTTGACCATCGAAATATGTTTTGAACGTAACTGTCGAACTTGATAATCTACGATCGCCACAGGTTCTTCCATAAATGTCAAATCTTCACTCACTTCTACACTGTCGGGCTGCAACACATGTGAAGGGTCTGAGATATACTTCCTCAACATCGAGATATGAAACACTAGATGCACTTGTGAGATACTTGGAGGCAAATCCAACTGATATGCAATAGTGCCAACTCTCTCCAGAATCTTAAACGGTCCGATATATCTCGGTGCTAACTTACCCTTCCTGCCAAATCTCGTAACACCCTTCATCGGAGATACTTTCAGAAAAATGAAATCTTCGACCTGAAACTCCACATCTCTACGCCTAGGATCCGCATAGCTCTTCTGTCTACTAACTGCGGTCTCTAATCTGCGCTTAATCACGACGACTTTCTCTGCAGCATCCTGAACCATCTCAGGTCCAATCAAAGCTCTCTCACCAATCCCATCCCAACTCAGAGGGGATCTACACTTCCTTCCATACAACGCCTCATATGGTGCCATGCCAATACTGCTATGGTAGCTGTTATTATATGCAAACTCTACGAGTGGCAAATGATCATCCCAGCTACCTCCCAAATCCAAGACACACATCCTCAACATATCTTCCAGTGTCTGGATCGTCCTCTCAGATTGACCATCTGTCTGAGGATGAAAAGCAGTACTGAAGTCCAACCTAGTGCCCATCGCTTTCTGCAACTTCTGCCAAAAACGAGAAGTAAACACTGAACCTCTATCTGACACAATGGACACATGTACTCCATGAAGGCACACAATATGCTTCACGTACAGCTTCGCCAATCTAGCTATAGAATAAGTGGTTTCACAGGTAGGAAATGTGCAGACTTCGTCAACCTATCTACAATCACCCAGATGGAATCGTATCCATCCTTCGAACGAGGTAATCCAACCATAAAATCCACAGCTATCCTCTCCCACTTCCACTCGGGAATAGGAAGAGGCTGAAGCTTCCCAGAAGGCTTCTGATGTTCGGCTTTCACTTGCTGACACATCAGACACTTAGCAACATAATCAGCGATATCCTTCTTCAATCCATCCCACTGGTATAAGTCTCTGATACTATGGTACATCTTAGTAATTGCCCGGATGAATGCTGTAGACTGTAGAATGTGCTTCCTCTAGGATCTCTTCTCTCAAATCATCCACATCAGGAACACACAATCTACCATTGATCCACAACACACCATCATCATCGAGTGTGAAATCAGTGAACTTCCCTGTTCTGAAATTCTCTGTAAGCTCTTCTAGAATAGGATCTCGGCTCTGAGCTGCTTTAATCCTATCCCTCAGTACAGATCGCACTTTAAACTGAGCTAGCAGTCCACCTGACCTACTGATTTTCATCATCAGACCTTGATCCACCATCAGATGCAACTCCTAGATCAACGGTCTCCTTTCAACACTGATATGAGCAAGACTGCCTGAGGACTTTCTACTCAAGGCATCTGCTACCACATTAGCTTTACCCCGGATGATATAAGATCTCACAGTCATAATCCTTCAACAACTCCAACCATCTCCTCTACCTTAGATTCAGATATCTCTGCTGGAAAATGTACTTAAGGCTCTTGTGATCAGTAAATATCTCACAAGTCACCCCGTACAGATAATGTCTCCCAAATCTTCAAAGCAAAGATCATTGCAACCATCTCAAGGTCATGTGTAGGATAGTTCTGCTCATGCTTCTTCAACTGCCTTGAAGCATAGGCTATCACTCTTCCATTCTACATCAACACACAACCAAGACCAATTATAGAGGCATCACAGTAAACTGTGAACTTGTCCACACTATTAGGCAAAGCTAACACTGGCGCTGTGGTCAATTTCTCCTTCAAAAACTAAAAGCTATTCTCACAAGCTTCTGACCACTCGAATCTGACATTCTTCTGAGTCAAGCGAGTTATAAGGGTTGCAATTCTGGAAAAATCCTGTACAAACCGCCTATAATACCCGGCTAAACCCAGAAAACTTCGAATCACAGTAACAGAAGTTGGTCTAGGCCACTCAAACACTGCTTCAATCTTCTCTAGATCAACCTAGATACCTTCTTTAGACACCACGTGTCCAAGAAAAGAAACACTCTCCATCCAGACATCGCACTTTGAGAATTTAGCATAAAGCTGATGATCTCTCAGTGTTTGTAGTACAATCCTCAAATGATATACATGCTCCTCCATACTCCTAGAATAAACCAGTAATATCATCAATTAAGACTACCACAAACTGATCCACATATGGTCTGAATACCCTGTTCATCAGGTCCATAAAAGCTGCTGGTGCATTAGTCAAACCAAAAGACATCACCAGAAACTCATAATGGCCATATCGAGTGCAGAATGCCATCTTAGGAACATCGGCTTCACTGATCCGCAGCCGATGATAACCCGACCTCAAGTCGACCTTAGAAAAGAATTGTGCACCCTGTAGTTGATCAAATAAGTCATCTATCCTCGGGAGAGGATACTTGTTCTTCATTGTCACCTTATTCAGCTCTCTGTAGTCAATGCATAGTCTCAGGGTACCATCCTTCTTCTTCACAAACAGGACTGGTGCACCCCAAGGAGAAACACTGGGTCTAATGAAACCCTTATCCAATAACTCTTGCAACTGCTCCTTCAACTCTTTCAACTCTGCAGGAGCCATTCTATAGGGTGGCATAGATATAGGAGTAGTACCTGGAACCACATCTATACAGAACTCTATCTCTCTGTGAGGTGGTAAACTTGGCAACTCTTCGGGAAAAACATCAGGAAACTCACAAGCAACAGGAACATCTGTGAGTGACAACTTCTCCACTGAAGTATCCCTAACTAATGCCAAATATCCTTGATAACCTTTCCTCAATAACTTCCTAACCGTAATAGCAGAAATAAGATTCTAAGGTGCTGAACTCCTATCACCAACAAACTTAAAATCTTCTTCATCAGGAATTCTGAAAGTCACCTCTTTATTCCGACAATCTACCACGACATAATGCTGAGATAACCAATCCATTCCCAGAATAACATCAAACTCCATCACATCCAACAAGATCAAATTAGCGGGTAATTCTCTACCTCCCACGAGAACTGGACAACTAGAAATAACAATATCGGTGTCCAAAGAATCGTTCAGAGGAGTGGCAACAGACAAAGGAAAAGCCATCCTTGAAGCTTGCCAACAAGATTTAGAAGCAAAAACAAGAGAAACAAATGAATGTGTGGCACCCGGATCAAACAAAACCCATGCATCCAGGTAATAAACAGAAATAATACTTGCCACGACTACATTAGATGCCTGAGCATCCTGCTGAGTAAGATGAAAAACTCTGGCCTGTCCTCGACCTCCCTGTTAACTAGTAGAAGCCTAGCCAACACCTCTGGCACCTCCTCTAGTACCTCTACCACGACTCTGTTATGGAACAAGCTGAGTGGAACTCTGATGCTGGGCTGGAGGTAACTGAAATGGAACTGGTGCAGCACTAGCAATCGACTACTGTGGGAATCACGGAATCTGCGGTTGCTGATATCCCGAGTAAGGACACGATTTGGCATAATGTCCTGTCTGCCCGCATATGAAGCATGTCAGTGGTGTCAGATAACACGGTCCATGATGGACTCTACCGCAGGTCTAGCAAACACTAGCCACAGATCCAGAACTACGACCACTGCTGCTGCTCGAAGCACCTGACCCAAATCTGAACGACCTATGCTGACCTCCATGGCCATGTCTACTGCTCCGATGCACTCGTTGCTGCTGTCTCTGACTCTGCTGAGTCGGACCTCGCTGCTGACTACTCGATCCAACATGAAAACTAGAGTACGGAGTAGCCTGCAATCCACTCGACTAAACTCCCAACTGGTAGTAATCAGGCATCGCTCCCTGCCTAACTAGCCTCAGCTCAATCTCCTTGGCTAACTTAATCACAGACTCGAGAGTAAGGCCTGCTGTAGGCATACCAACAAACGCTGAACCCAAACCAGTAACGTAGTTAGTGACTGCGAAATACTGATCTCGCATCAAATCCTCTGCATATCTACCCAGACGAAGAAACTCTCGAGTGTACTCCTCTACAGATCAATCACCGTGAGAAATGCTGGTCAAACGGAGATGATAGCTTATATAGAGAGGCTTTGGACAGAATCTCCTCATAAACCGCTCTCGGAACTGAACCCAGGTCATCATCAACATGTAAGGCTGGATCATCTGAATGAACCAATCTAGGGCTGGTCCCTCGACAGACAACTCAACGATCATGATCCACTAGTACTCGATATGAGCAGTCCAAGTCCAAGTCTCAATCGCGTGCAAAAAATCTAACGGATTGGAAGTACCGTCAAACACAATCCTGCCAACTCGAGCATAGAACAAAGCTGCCTCAGGGTCAGACATACCCTACTGATAGGCAGGCTGAATAGGTTGAACAACTGGAGGTACAGGAACATCAAACTCAGGCTCTATAGGCTCCTCATCCTGTAACTCTCTCTGCCTACGGCGACCTGCCGCTCCTCGAGGTCTACCTCTGCCACGACCTCTACGTCTAACTGGCTGCTCAGGAGGTAAAACCTCATCCTGAAAAGACTCATCATCCTCGGCCCTCAATGATCGGTGGAGCGACACGCGCTCGCCTCCTCATTCTGAAAACACAACAGAATGATTCAGACAAAACAGACTACAGAGGAATAACGCAGAAAACTAAAGCAAAGAATACTTATCAAGACGTACTCGAACCTAATTCACTACAGTAGTTACCCAAAGAAAACACAACTTTAAAACTAGGGCCATAACTCACATAACTAAGCCCTGACACAGAACTCCGCTTTGATACCAACTTTGTCACAACCCAAAACAGGGGCCATGACCGGCGCTAAGGAACGGGAATTCTTTCAAATCTGAAACCCGTAGCAAGCCTAAAAAAAATAAAATAAACATGCAATAATAATAATAATAATAATGTCACAGTTAAATAAAATACAGTGCAGCGAAAATAAAAATCATATATATCATAATAACATTTGCACCAATTGGATTTAAATTAAATCCTCATCTCATATATATATATATATATATATATAAACTCTTTTAATACAAATCCAGTTCAAATATAATACAACATCTCTTTAATAATTTAATGACTACTTCAGTGTCTAGATAAAATAAAACTCAAGACTCAGGGAAGCAGTTTACACAAAGAAGCCGGGGCGGAAGAAATCCGGCGTACAGGCTTGCTACTGAGGTCTGAAGATGATGACTCTCCTGAAAAATTAGTCAACAGAGGGGAGTCAGACCTCACTGAGTGAATTACTATAATATATATACATGCACACTAAATGACAATGCATACAATCAACAGTATATATCTAATATGTATATATACAGGCAAATACACACAGATGCAGTAAAATCATTTTATATATTTTATTGAAAATCATTGTTTATAAAGGATCAAATAGAACCCTAGAAAATCGCAACCCCAAAATAGTGTTAGACAACACTCTAGCCATACAGGCTCACTTATTCCAAATATATTCACTTATTCCTTTTAGACAGTAGACTGGCCCCGAGACACTAAGTCGATCGAGCTCCAGCAGTCTAACTGCCAGTGTGATTGGCCCCGAGACACTAGGTCAATCGGGGCTCCAGCAATCACACTCCCAATTCACATCACACATCAAATAATCATAACCAATCAATATCCACAAGTGGTTAGTAATATAGCCTAAATGCTATAAGCATACTGGTACGTACTCGGTCCTAGTGCTGCCCACTAGGTAGCACGTTCTATTGATATCCTCCATTATTAAATATAAAACATACATTCACAAATCAATGATGCATGAATTTAAATAAAATAACAATATAAACCATATATATACTAGAAATATACCAAAAATAAACCAGGTATATTTTGAGTATATATACATCAAATAAATCCAATTAAATTATAAATTAAGCTAGAAATATATTTAAAAACATTTTAAATATGATTTATTAATAAAACATGCATATAATTTAAAATAAACCAAAAATAAACTAAAGATATACTTAAATACTAATCACATTATTTATGCATATTTAATCAAAATAAACATATATTTCTAAAATCATGCACCCTAGAGCACATATATATAAAATAGCAACTCACACTTAGTGCGCTCCACGAGATAGGTCCGACGGGCCTGGTCTACTAGGCCTCGGTCTCGCGTAACTAAACAAACAATAACAACAAAAATCAGAATAAACCTACCAAAAAATCCTAGAAACTCGATCTAGAATATTAAACACAGAATCGAAATTAGGGTTCGACCGGACATCACATTTTATGAGAATTCTACCAAAAATTCGACAGAACCTCCCCTGTAAAACAGACATCTCTCTACTCAAAGAGTAGAGCCGACCCTGCAAAGAAACACACTTTGAAAAACGAACACAAAAACACATCCAAACCCCTCGGTCGGACTCCAAACTACAATCTTTCGACCAGGGTCCACAATCACAGAACAAATTTCAGAATTACCAAAAATACCCTTATAACATAGAAAATCATTTTATAAATAGAAATTACATAATTAACCTTAAAACACAGTAAAAATCGATATAAACGCATTTTATTTAGAAAAATCGTATATTATATATATAATTGAAAATAATTCACGAAAAATAGTTTTAATTAATTAAAAATACTAAATAATTTGAAGAAATCATTTTTATACCTTAAATAATTATTAAAACCAATTAAATTACATTTTTAGCCAATTTTGTGTAAAATTACCAAAATACCCATATATATATAAATATACTAAAATTCATTCAAAAATTCACCAAAAATAGTATAATTATCCAAAATTAATTTTCTCAACATATTTATCAATAAGTAAACTCAATTAACCAATTAATTTCAATTAAAAACACAATTAACCCTATTTTTCAAAAATTCCATAAACTAATTAAATTCAAAATAAATACATAGAAATTCATAAAAATTCCAAATAAATTTCGATAATTCATTTCAACACCTATAATTATCATAAAACACAATTTCATAATTTAATTAATTAATTTTCGAAAATTAGAAAATAATATTAAAATATTCAAAAATACCCAAAAATCAAAATAATTCCCAAAAATTCTAAAAAAATTTATACATGTAGATTAAGCTAATGGGAACAATATTTGTGAAGGAATTTTCATGAATCAATCAAATTGAAGTCCAAAAAAATTCAAGAACCCTAATATGGCCGAAATCAAAAATTTGAAACCTAAGCAAATCAAGACAATTTTAAGTGAAACAAAGCTTGGAATCACACTCACCGGAGCTCAAGGATAAGAAAGAGACTGATGGTGTCGAAAATGGTGGCCGGAAACGTCATGATCGACGATGAAGAAGAATTCGACTTCTCCGGCCAAAATCAACCTCCAGACGTCGGAAACGACTGCAACAGGCGGCGAGGAAGGTTGAGGAAGGTGGTGGCATGCCGGACGGCATACCAACAGCAAGAAATCGGAGTGACAGGCGGCGGAACGGCGATGGGGATGGTCGGGGAAGAAGGAGATACTCGGGGGCAATTCGGTAATTTTCCAAAATTTGATTTTTTTGACTTATTATATGTATATATATATATATACTTTACACTATATATTAAAATAATATTAAATTACACACATTAAATATACACCACACATTAATAATTTAATATTTTAAAATTTAATACACCTTAAAAAAATAATTAAATAATATTAAAATAAATTAATAAATAATAAAATATTAAGGTAATTTATTAAACCCTAATTAATTAAATAAATACACATATATATTTTATTTAGTACTTTAAAAATACATATGAGTTCATGCAAGTCCGTAAATCTATTTAAAATAATTAATAATAAAATTATTTATGTGAAAATTTCCCCGAAAATGTAAGTCCCGGGAAAATTTTACGTAAAGGACTTTAAATAATACACAATAATTAAAATAGATTTTAAATACACACCAACTCGTAAAAATATCATAATATATATACAAAAATTATTAACACTGCATATCCCGATGCAGTATTAAAATATTTAAAAACACGAGATATTACAGTAATATCCCTAGTTTTAAAATAATTTTAAATTGCATCAGGATATGCAGGGTGTTAATAATTTTTATATATTTTTTTATTATTTAATTAGTTTATTATTTATTAAAGTCATTTTTTATTATTTTAAGTCTTTTACGTAAAATTTTCTCAAGAGTTTTATTTTCGGGGAAATTAAAACCTAAATAAATAATTATTAATTATTTTAGACGATTTTTTGAATTTGCATGAGTCCATGCATGATTTTAATTGTCATATTAATATACGTACATATACATGTATATATACACATTTAATTAGTTAGGGTTTATTTTAATTAAATCTATATTTTATAGTTTTAATAAATAATGTGAGTTATATATATGTATATGTATGTAAATATTATTATTTTATTATGTGGTGTCTAAATATTTTGAATATGATAATAATATATTATAATAATGTAAATTAAAGTTATATATATATATATATACACACAAAAATTAAAAGTTCTTCAAATTTACCAAATGTGCCACCCGATCCTCTCCTTCACGCCCGACGTCCACCCTCTTCTCCCCACTGTGCAACGCCGGCCACCAACTTCACTATGCTTCCCGGTGTGCCACCTCCTTCCTCCAGCAGCTCCACCGCCTGCTGACGTCCCCTTCGGCGCCGGAGAAGTGGAAGTTGGTATTTTAGCCAAAAGTTGGCCTCTTCTTCCTCTCTCATGATTCTAGCCACTATTCTTGATGATTCCAGTGTGGTTTTGCTCCTAGAACTCCATAGAAGCTAATTCCAAGCTTCCTTTAGCTTGAAAACTCGATTTGGTAAGGATTTAAGCTTGATTTTCATTTCGGCCACTTTGAGTTTTTAATTTTTTTTGAACTTCGATTCTAATGATTCAAGCTAACTTCCTTCACAAAGATTGATCCTAGTAGCTCAATCTACATCCTGTAATTTTTATGAAATTTTTGGGAATGATTTTGATTTTTGTGAATTTTTTATTATTTTATTAATATTTTCTAATTTTCGTAAATTAATTAATTAATTATAAAATTATGATTTATGGTGTTTATAGGTGTTAAAATGAATTTTGGAAATTTATTTGTAATTTTTTTGATTTTTATATAATTATTGTGAATTTATTTAGTTTATGTGATTTTTAGAAAATTAGATTAATTATGTATTTTATTGAAATTTATTGGTTAATTAAGTATAATTATTGATATTATTGAATTATATGTTGAGAAATTAATTTTTGTGTAATTATACTATTTTTGGTGAATTTTTGAATAATTATAGTGAATTTATATATAGTATGGGAATTTTGGTAATTTGGCACTAAATTGGCTAAAAATATAATTAAATTGGTTATAATAGTTATTTGAGGTATAAAAATGATTTCTACAAATTATTTAGTATTTTCAAATAATTAAAACTATTTTTTGTAAATTATTTTCAAATTATATATAATATACTATTTTTCTAAATAAATGAGTTTTTATCGATTTTTAATATGTTTTAGGGTTAATTATGTAATTTGGAGTTTAAAATGTATTTTGGTCAATATTTATGAATTTATCAAGAATTATGGATTTTTAATAATATTTTATTAAAATTAGGGGTTTTATTGTAATTATCGGTTAAATAATTATTTTCAGTGTTTTAAATATCTAAATTGCTATATTTTGATTTATAAAGTTTATTTTTGGTATTTTTGGCATTTTAATGTGTTATGTAACCTATTTATGGATATTGGTTGGATTGATTTATTTGATGTGTGATGTGATTGAGAGTGTGATTGCTGCAGCTCGGTTGACTAAGTGTCTCGGGGCCAATCACATTAACAATCAGACTGCTGGAGCTCGATTGACTTAGTGTCTCGAGTCCAGTCTACTGTCCAAATGGAACAAGTGAATTTATTTGGAATAAGTGAGCCTGTATGGTTAGAGTGTTGTTTAACACTATTTGAGGTTATGATTATTTAGGGTTCTATTTGATCCTTCATAAATAGTTATTATTTTCAGTATTTATATAAAATGATTTTGCTGCATCTGTGTGTTTTGCCTGTATATATATTTATTATATATACTATTGAATGTGTGTATTTTTCATTAGTTATGCATGTATATATATTATAACATTTCACTTAGTGAGGTCTGACTCCCCTCCGTTGACTATGTTTCAAAAGAGTCTTCATCTTCAGACCTCAATAGCAGACCCTTACGCCAGATTTCTTCTGCCCCGGCTTTACTATGTGAACTGCTCACTTGATTTTATATTGTATTCTAGACACTACAGTAGTTGTTTTAATGAACAATATGTACTATGTTTGAGATTTGTATTTTAAAGAATTAAAATGAAAATTTGTATTAAAAGATTATCTATATATGAGATGAGTTGTTTTATCAAATGAGTTGGTGGATTATTATTATTACATATAAGATTTTAATTTCCGCTGCAAGATATTTTATTTATGTTATTATTATTGCATGCTTTTATTTTATTTTTCAGGCTTGCTACGGGTTCCAGATTCGAAAGAATTCCCGTTCCCTAGCGTCGGTTATGGCCCCTATTTTGGGTCTTGACAAAGTTGGTATCAGAGCAGAGTTCTATGTTAGGGTTTTAGTTGTGTGGGTTGTGGCCCTAGTTTTCAGTATTATGCTTTTTTTTGGAAACTACTGCAGTGAATTAGGTTTGAGTATGTCTTGATACGTATTCCTTGACTTAGTTTTCTGTGTATTCCTCTGTTGTTTGAATCCTTCTATTTGTCTTTTCAGAATGAAGAGGCGAGCACGTGTCACTCCACCGGTCATTGAGGCCAAGGATGATGAGTCCTTTCAGGATGAGGTTTTACCTCTTGAGTCGCTAGTTAGATGCAGAGGTTATGGCAGAGGGTAGACTTTGAGGAGCGGCATGTCACTATAGATAGAGAGAGTTACAGGATGAGGAGCATGTAGAGCCTGAGTACGAGGATGTTCCTGTACCTCCAGTAGTTCAGCTTGCCTATCAGCAGGGTATGTCTAACCCTGAGGCAACTCTATTATATGCTAGAGTTGGCAGGATTACTTTTGATAGGACTTCCGATCCTCTAGAATTTTTGCATGCGATCGAGACTAGGACTCAGACTGCTCACATCGAGTACTAGCGGATCATGATCGTTGAGCTTTCTATTGAGGGACCAACCCTAGACTGGTTTATTCAGATGATCCAGCCTTACATGTTGACGATGACCTAGGCTCAGTTGAGAGAGCGATTCATGAGGAGATTCTACCCATAACCACTTCGCATGAGTTATTGTCTTCGATTGACCAATATTTCTCGCGGTGACCAATCAATTGAGGAGTACTCTCAAGAGTTTCTTTGGCTTGGTAGATATGTAGAGGATCTGATGTAAGACCAGTACTTCGCAGTTACTATAAATGTCACCGGATTGGGTTTTGCATTTGCTTGTATGCCTACAACAAGCCTTACTCTGGAGTCGGGTGATTGAGTTGGCTAAGGAGATTGAGCTGAGGTTGGTCAGGCAGGAGCTATGCTTGATTATTACCAGTTGGGGTGTTCAGTCAAGTGGATTCCAGGCTACTACGTACTCGAGTTTCCATATTGGATCGAGCAGTCAACATAGAGGTCCAGCTCAGCAGAGTTAGAGACAGCAGCAGTGGGTACATCAGAGCAGTAGACATGGCCATGGAGGTCAGCGTAGACCATTCAAACTCGGGG
Source organism: Mallotus nudiflorus (assembly GCA_947683625.1). Taxonomy (NCBI): domain Eukaryota; kingdom Viridiplantae; phylum Streptophyta; class Magnoliopsida; order Malpighiales; family Euphorbiaceae; genus Mallotus; species Mallotus nudiflorus. Next base: position 25,756 of record CANTUR010001612.1, read on the forward strand.
TCAGGTGCTTCGAGCAGTAGTAGTGGTCATAGCTCTGGATTAGCTACCAGTGTTTGCCAGACCTACGTAGAGTCCATCAAGGACCATGTTACATGATACCACTGACATGCTTCAGATGCAAGTAGATGGGACATTTTGCTAGATCATGTCCTTATTCTAGGAATCAGCAGCCACAGATTTTGAAATTTCCCCAACAGTCGATTGCTAGTGCTGCACCCGTTCCTTTTCAGTTTTCGTCAGACCAGCATCAGAGTTCTACTCAGCTTTTTCCCTAGCTGAGTAATGGTAGAGGGTGCCAGAGGAGGTTCCAGAGGTGTTGGCCAGGCTTCTACCAGGTAATAGGGAGGTGTGAGGACAGGCTAGAGTCTTCCATCTCACTCAGCAAGATGCTCAGGCATCAAATGCAGTCGTGGTAGGTATTGTTTATGTCTATTACTTGGATGCATGGGTTTTGTTCCATCCGGGCCTGCAGTATTCATTTGTTTCTCCTGTTTTTGCTTCCAAGTCTTATTGGCAAGCTTTGAGGATGGCTTTTCCTTTGTCTGTTGCCACTCCTCTAAGTGATTCCTTGGACACCGATGTTGTTCTTTCTGGTTATCCAGTTCTTATCGGAGGTAAAGAATTATCTGCTGATTTGATTATGTTAGATGTGATAGAGTTTGATGTCATTCTGGGTATGGATTGGTTATCTCAACACTATGCAGTGGTGGATTGTTGGAGTAAAGAGGTGACTTTCAGAATTCCTGATGAAAAAGAATTTAAGTTTGTAGGTGATAGGAGTTCAGCACCTCAGATCTCATTTCTGCTATTACGGCTAGGAAGTTGCTAAGGAAAGGTTGTTAGGGATATTTGGCATTAGTCAGGGATACTTCAGTGGAGAAGTTGTCACTCACAAATGTTCCTGTTGCCTGTGAGTTTCCTGATGTTTTTCCTGAGGAGTTGCCAGGTTTACCACCTCACAGAGAGATTGAGTTCTATATAGATGTGGTTCCAGGTATTACTCCTATATCTATGCCACCCTATAGAATGGCTCCTATAGAGTTGAAAGAGCAGTTGTAAGAGTTGTTAGATAAGGGTTTCATTAGACCCAGTGTTTCTCCTTGGGGTGCACTAGTCCTATTTGTGAAGAAGAAGGATGGTACCCTAAGACTGTGAATTGACGACAGAGAGCTGAACAAGGTGATAGTGAAGAACAAGTATCCTCTCTCGAGGATAGATGACTTATTTGATCAGCTACAGGGTGCACAGTTCTTTTCTAAGATTGATTTGAGGTCGGGTTATCATCAATTATGGATTAGCGAAGCCAATGTTCCTAAAATGGCATTCTGCACTCGATATGGTCACTATGAGTTTCTAGTGATGTTTTTTGGCTTGACTAACGCACCAGTAGCTTTTATGGACCTGATGAATAGGGTATTCAGACCATATATGGATTAGTTTATGGTAGTCTTCATCGATGATATACTTGTGTATTTGAGAAGTATGGAGGAGCATATATATCACTTGAGGACTATATTACAGACACTGAGAGAACATCAGCTTTATGCTAAATTCTTAAAGTGTGATTTCTGGATGGAGAGTGTTTCTTTTCTTGGACACGTGGTGTTTAAAGAAGGTATCCAGGTGGATCCACAAAAGATTAAAGCAGTGTCTGAGTGGCCTAGACCGACTTCTGTTATAGAGATTCAGAGTTTTCTGGGTTTAGTCGGGTACTATAGGAGGTTTGTACATGATTTTTCCATAATTGCAGCTCCTATGACTTGATTGACTAAGAAGAATGTTAGATTTGAGTGGTCAGAAGCTTGTGAGAATAGTTTTCAGTTGTTGAAGGAGAAGTTGACCATAGCTCTAGTGTTAGCTTTGCCTAATGGTGTAGACAAGTTCACTATTTATTGTGATGCCTCTAGAGTTGGCCTTGGTTGTGTGTTGATGCAGAATGGTAGGGTGATAGCCTATGCTTCAAGGCAGTTGAAGAAGCATGAGCATAACTATCCTACACATGACCTTAAGATGGCTGCAGTGATCTTTGCTCTCAAGATCTGGAGACACTATCTATATGGGGTGACTTTGTGAGATTTTTACTGATCACAAGGGCCTTAAGTACATCTTCCAGCAGAGAGATTTGAATATGAGGCAGAGGAGATGGTTGGAAACTGTTGAAAGATTATAACTGTGAGATTTTATATCATCCGAGCAAGGCTAATGTGGGTAGCAGATGCCTCGAGTAGGACGTCCTCAGGCAGTCTTGCTCATATCAGTATAGAGAGGAGACCGTTGATCCAAGAGTTACATCTGTTAGTGGATCAAGGTTTGATGATGAAGCTTAGTAGATCAGGTGGACTGCTAGCTCAGTTTAAGGTGCGATATGTACCGAGAGATAGGATTAAGGCAGCTCAGAGCTGAGATCCTATTCTAAAAGAGCTTACAGAGAATGTCCGAGCAGGGAAGTTCACTAATTTCAAACTTGATGATGATGGTGTTTGTGGATTAGTGGTAGATTGTGTGTTCCTGATGTGGATAATTGAGAGAAGAGATTCTAGAGGAAGCATATTCTATAGCCTATAGCGTACATCCGGGTGTCACTAAGATGTACCACAGTATCAGAGATTTGTACTGGTGGGATGGACTGAAGAAGGATGTCACTAATTATGTTGCTAAGTGCTTGACGTATCAACAAGTGAAAGCTGAGCATCAGAAGCCTTCTGGGAAGCTTTAGCCTCTTCCTATTCCTGAGTGGAAGTGGGAAAGGACAGCTATGGATTTTGTAGTTAGTTTATCTCATTCTAAGGATGGATATGATTCCATTTGGGTGATTGTAGACAGGTTGACTAAGTTTGCACATTTCTTTCCTGTGAAAGCCACTTACTATGTAGCTAGATTGGCGAAGCTATATGTGAAGCATATTGTGTGCCTTCATGGAGTACCTGTGTCCATTATGTCAGACAGAGGTTAAGTATTTACCTCACATTTTTGGCAAAAGTTGCAGGAAGCAATGGGCACTAGGTTGGACTTCAGTACTGCTTTTCATCTTGTCACGACCCAAAACAGGGGCGATGACCGGCGCTAGGGAACGGGAATTCTTTCAAATCCGGAACCTGTAGCAAGCCTAAAAATAAAATAAAAACATGCAATAATAATAACATAAATAGAATATTTTGCAGTGGAAGTAAATCTCATAAATAAAATAAATATAATCCACCAACACATTTAAATAAACAAACTCATCTCATATATATATAATCTTTTAATACAAATCTCAGTTCAAATCTTTAAAATACATATCTCATACAAACATAATACATAAATCTCACAACTGACTACAACTACTGCAGTGTCTAGATTATAAAATAAAATGAAGTGAGCAGTTTATATAGTAAAGCCAGGGCAGAAGAAATCCAGCATAAGGGTCTGCTACTAAGGTTTGAAGACGATGACTCTCTTGAAAAATAGTTAACGGAGGGGAGTTAGACCTCACTGAGGGAATTGTTATAATATATATACATGCATAGCTAAATTACAATGCACACATTTAATAGTATATATAATAAATATATATACAGGCAAAAACACATAGATGCAGCAAAATCATTTTATATAAATACTGAAAATAACATCCGTATATGAAGGATCAAATAGAACCTTAGAAAATCGCAACCTCAAACAGTGTTAGACAACACTTTAGCCATACAGGCTCACTTATTCCAAATAATTCACTTGTTCCATTTGGACAGTAGACTAGCCTCGAGACACTAAGTCAACCGAGCTCCAGCAGTCTGACTGTCAGTGTGATTGGCCCCGAGACACTTGGTCAACCGAGCTCCAACAATCACACTCTCAAATCACATCTCACATCATAAAAATAAATCCAATCAATATCCACAAATAGGTTAGTAATTTAACCTAAATTCTATCGTCGTACCAGTATGTACTCGGTCCTAGTGTTGCCCACTAGGTAGCACGTTCTATTGATATCCTTCAATTTTAATATAAAACATACATTCATAAAATAAATGATGCATCATATTAAATAAAATAGCAACATAAACCATATATATACTTGTCACGACCCAAAACAGGGGCCATGACCGGCGCTAGGGAACAGGAATTCTTTCGAATCCGGAACCCGTAGCAAGCCTAAAAATAAAAATAAAACATGCAATAATAATAATAACAATATACAATGCAATGGAAATGGAAATCATAAATATCACAATAGTATTTTCACCAACTGGATTTAAATTAAATCTCATCTCATATATATAAATCTTTGAATACAAATCCAGTTTCAAATATAATACAATATCTCACATAAATAAAATACATAAAATCCCACAAATTAATTTACAACTACTGCAGTGTCTAGATTATAAAAATAAGACTCAAGTAAGCAGTTTACACAAAGAAGCCGGGGCGGAAGAAATCCGGCGTATGGGCCTACTACTGAGGTCTGAAGATGTTGACTCTCCTGAAAAATTATCAACGGAGGGGAGTCAGACCTCACTGAGTGAATTACTATAATATATATACATACACACTAAATGAAAATGCATACAATCAACAGTATATATATATCTAATATATATACAAGCAAATACACAAAGATGCAAAGAAATCATTTTATATATATTTTATTGAAAATCATCTTTTATGAAGGATCACATAGAACCCTAGAATATCGCAACCTCGAAAATAGTGTTAGACAACACTCTAGCCATACAGGCTCACTGAATCCAAATATATCCACTTAATCCATTTAGACAGTAGACTGGCCCCGAGACACTAAGTCAACCGAGCTCCAGTAGTCTGACTGCCAGTGTGATTGGCCCCGAGACACTTGGTCAACCGAGCTCCAGCAATCACACCTCCAAACCATATCTCACACATATCAATAATCACATTCAATCAATATCCACAAATAAGTTAGTAATATAGCGTAAATACTATAGGCGTACCGGTACGTACTCGGTCCTAGTGCTGCTCACTAGGTAGCACGTTCTATTGATATCCTTCATCATTAATAATATAAAACATTCATTCACAAATAAATGATGCATGAATTTAAATAAAATAACAACATAGACCATATATATACTAGAAATATACCAAAAATAAACCAGCTATATTTTGAGTATATATACGTCAAATAGATCCAATCAACTTATAAATTAAGCTAGAAATATATTTAAAAACATTTTAAATATAATGTATTTACAAAACATGCATATAATTTAATATATACCAAAAATAAACTAAAAAAATAAACCAAAAATATACTTAAATACAAATCACATTATTTATGCATTTTTAATCAAAATAAAACATATATTTCTAAAATCATGCATCCTAAGGCATATATATATATAGTATAGTAACTCACCCTAGTGCGCTCCACGAGATGGGTCCGACGGGCCTGGTCCACTAGCCCTCGGTCTCGGCGCAACTAAACAAGCAATAAATAACCGACATCAGAATAAACCTAACAGAAAACCTAGAATTCGATATAGAGTATTAAACATATAATCGATATCAGGGTTCGACCGGACATCACGTTTTACGAGAATTCTATCAAAAATCTGGTAGAACCTCCCCTGTAAAACGGACATCTCTCTACTCAAAAGAGTAGAGCCGACCCTGCAAGGAAATACACTTCGAAAAACTACATAGAGCACAATCAAAATCCCACGGTCGAACTCCAAACTACAGTCCATCGACTGGGGTCCACAATCATAGAATAATTTCAGAAATACCAAAAATATCCATATAATATAGAAATTCATTTTATAAGTAGAAATTACATAATTAACCTTAAAACACAGTAAAAACCAATAAAAACTCATTTTATTAGTAAAACCGTATATTATATATATAATTGAAAATAATTCACGAAAAATAGTTTTAATTAGTTAAAAATACTAAATAATTTGTAGAAATCATTTTTATACTTTAAATAACTATTAAAACCACTTAAATTACATTTTTAGCCAATTTAGGGTAAAATTACCAAAATGCCCTTATATATATAAATATACTATAAGTACTTCAAAAATTCACCAAAAATTATACAATTATCCAAAATTAATTTTCTCAACATATTTATCAATAATATTAATAATTAAACTCAATTAACCAATTAAATTCAATTAAAAACATAATTAACCCTGATTTCCTAAATTTACATAAACTTCAATAATTCAAAATAAATACTTAGAAATTCATAAAAATTCCAAATAAATTCCTATAATTCATTTCAACACCTAATTTAACCATAAAACATAATTTCATAATTTAAGTAATTAATTTCCGAAAATTAGAAAATAATATTAAAATATTCAAAAATACCCAAAAATCCAAAAAATCTCCAAAAATTCCACAAAAATTCATAAATGTATATTAAGCTACTAGGATCAACATTTGTGAAGGGAGTTTCCATGAATCAATCAATTTGAAGCTCAAAAAAATCAAAAACCCTAATATGGCCGAATTCGAAAAATCAAAACCTAAGCAAATCAAGACCATTTAAGCTCAAACTAAAGCTAGAATCACACTCACCGGAGCTCAAGGAGAAGAAAGAGATCGACGGTGTCAAAAATGGTGGCCGAAATCGTCGTGATCGACGGTGGAAGGAAATTCAGCTTCTCCGGCCAAAAATGGCTTCCAGGCGTCGGAATCCGTTGCTACAGGCGACGAGGAAGGCTGGAGAAGGTGGTGGCACACCGGACGGCACACCAACGGTGAGAAATTGGCAGTTACAGGCATCGGATGGCGAGGGAAACGATCGGGAGGGAGAAAAGAGAAATCGGGGGCAATTCGATAATTTTCCAAAAAACTTGATTTTTGACATATTATATGTATATATATACTTTATACTATATATTAAAATAATATTAAATTAAACACATTAAATATACACCACACACATATAATTTAATATTTTAATAATTTATACTAAATAAAAATAATTAAATAACAATAAAACTAATAAATAATTAATAAAATATTAGGGTAATATTAAACCCTAATTAAATAAATAATTACATGTATACACGGTGTTTAATATTTTAAAATATGTATGAGTTCATGCAAGTCCGAAAATATATTTAATATAATTAATAATAAATTATTTACGTGAAAAATTCCCCGAAAATGCAAGTCCCGGGAAAATTTTACGTAAAGCACTGTAAATAATACACAATAATTAAAATAGGTTTTAAATACACATCAACTAGTAAAAATATCATAGTATATATACAAAAATTATTAACACTGCATATCCCGGTACAGTGTAAAAATGTTTAAAAATACGGGATATTACAATACTAGAAATATACCAAAAATAAACCAGGTATATTTCGAGTATATATACGTCAAATAAATTCAATTTAATTATAAAATAAATTGGAAATAAACCAGAAATATACTTAAAAACATTTTCGGTATAATTCATTAATAAAACATGCATTTAATTTAAAATATACCAATAATATACCAAAAATAAACCTAGGCAATAATTAACCCATTTATGCATAATTTATAAAATAAATCATACATTTCTAAAACCTGCAATCCTAACACAAGTATATATAAAATAACAACTCACAGTTACTGTGTTCCTCGAGATGGGTCCGACAGGCCAGGTCCACTAGGCCTCAGTCTCAGTGCAACTAAATAAACAAATGACAATACGGAATTAGAATAAATCTATCGAAATTCCTAGAGACTCAATCTAAGAATATCATACACAAAAATCAGAATAAGAATTTGACCGGACATCACATTTTATGAGAATTCTACCAAAAATTCGGCAGAACCTCCCCTGTAAAACGGACATCTCTCTACTCAAAGAGTAGAGCTGGTCCTGCAAAGAAACACACTTCAACATATACAGCCACAAAATCCCTCGGTTGAACTTCCAAACTACAATTCTACCAATCGAGGTTCACAATTCACGAGATAATACAGAACTCATGAAAATGCCAAAAATACCCAAAAATGCCCTTTATATATCAAAGTATAGCAAACCAGGTATTTAAAACACTGAAAATAATCATTTATCTGATAATTACAATAAAGCCCTAATTTAAATAAAATATTTTTAAAAATTGATAATTCTTGATAAATTCATAAATATTAACCAAATTCATTTTATAAATCCAAATTACATAATTAACCCTAAAACATATTAAAAATCGATAAAAACTCATTTATTTGGAAAAATAGTATATTATATATAATTTGAAAATAATTTATGAAAAATATTTTTAATTAGTTAAAAATACTAAATAATTTCTAGAAATCATTTTTATACTTAAAATAACTATTAAAACCAATTTAATTATATTTTTAGCCAATTTAGTGTTAAATTACCAAAATACCCCTACTATATATAAATTCACTATAATTATACAAAAATTCACTAAAAATAGTATAAATACTCAAAAATTAATTTCTCAACATATAATTCAATAAAATCAAAAAATATACTCAATTAACCAATTAATTTCAATAAAATACTTAATTAACCTAATTTTCTAAAAATCACCTAAACTAAATAAATTCATAATAATTATACAAAAATCACAAAAATTACAAATAAATTTCTAAAATGCATTTTAACACCTATAAAAACCATAAATCACAATTTTATAATTTATTTAATTAATTTACGAAAATTATAAAATATTAATAAAATAATAAAAAATTCACAAAAATAAAAATAATTCCCAAAAATTCCACAAAAATTACCACATGTAGATTGAGATACTAGAATCAATTTTTGTGAAGGAAGTTTTCATGAATCATTAAAATCAAAACTCAAAAAAATTCAAGAACTCAAGTTGGCCGAAAATGAAAATTCAAAACCTAGGGAAATCTAAACCAATTTAAGTGAAACAAAGCTTGGGAATGGGCTCACCAGAGCTTAAGGAAGAGATAGAGACCGGTGGCACTCAAAATAGTGGCTGGAATGGTTGTGATCAGAGCTAGCATCCACTTTCGACTTCTTGAAGAAAATTCAACCAAACAACGTCGGAAATGGAAGCTTGGGGCGACGGAGCAAGCTGGAAGGGAAGGTGGCACACCGGGAAGTGCAGTGACGGTGAGGGAACGGAGTGACAGTGGCCGGAAGTGGGGAAGAAACGATCGGGAAGAAGAAGAAGACTCAATGGCACAATCGTAAATATAATGAACTTTATATTAGGTATATATATTATATGTATATATGTATATATATATCTATACTTTATATTATTTTAATACATAATATTATATGCACAATAAATATTCACCACACACATATTTTAATAATATATATATACACATACATATATACACACATTTAATTAATATTAAAACTATATAATATAATATAATTTAACTAAAATAAACCCTAATTTAATTTAAATGCATGTATACATATATATTTTATTCGACACTTAAAAATCATGCATGGACTCATGTAAATTCACAAAACCACTTAAAATAATTAATATTTATTTATTTATGTCTTAATTTCCCCAAAAATAAAACTTTCAGGAAAATTTTATGTAAAGGACTTAAAAATAATTAAAAATGACTTTAATTAATGACAACTAATTAAATAATCATAAATATATATTAAAATTATTGACACTGCATATCCCGATGCAATTTAAAATTATTTAAAAACTCAGGATATTACAGTCTTCCCCCCTTACAAGAATTCGTCCCCGAATTTCATAAAAGAATAATTACAATCAAGAAGGGAAGAGATACAGGTAAGAAGCTTACATCTCAGCTTTAGTCTCCCACGTATGCTCCTCAACCCTGTTGCTACGCAACAGAACCTTGACCATTGAAATCTGCTTCGATCGTAACTATTGAACTTGATAATCAACGATTGCCATTGGTTCTTCCACAAATTTCAAATCTTCGTTCACTTCCACGCTGTCAGGCTGCAATATGTGTGAAGGGTTTGAGACGTACTTCCTCAGCATCGAGATATGGACCACCAAATGCACTTGAGACATACTCAGAGGCAAAGCCAACTGATATGCAATAGTGCCAACTCTCTCCAGAATCTCAAATAGTCCAATATATCTCAGTGCTAACTTACCCTTCCTGCCAAATCTTATAACACCCTTCATCAGAGACACCTTCAAAAAAACAAAGTCTCCAACCTGAAATTCCACATCTCTATGCCTAGGATCCGCATAGCTCTTCTGCCTGCTAACTACGGTCTCTAATCTATGCTTAATCATGATGACTTTCTTTGAAGCATCCTGAACCATCTTAGGTCCAATCAAAGCTCTTTCATCCCAACTACCTCCCAGATCCAAAACACACATTCTCAACCTATCTTTCAGTGTTTGGATTGTCCTCTCAGACTGACCATCTGTCTAAGGATGAAAAGCAGTACTAAAGTCCAACATAGTGCCCATTGCTTCCTGCAACTTCTGCCAAAAACGAGAGGTAAATACTGAACCTCTATCTGACACAATGGACACAGGTACTCCATGAAGGCACACAATATGCTTCACATACAGCTTCTCCAATCTAGCTACAAAATAGGTGGCTTTCATAGGCAAGAAATGTGTAGACTTGGTCAACCTATCTACAATCACCTAGATGGAATCGTATCCATCCTTAGAATGAGGTAAACCAACCACAAAATCCATAACTATCCTTTCCCACTTCCACTCGAGAATAGGAAGAGGTTGAAGCTTCCCAAAAGGCTTCTGATGCTCAGCTTTCACTTGCTGACACGTCAAGCACTTAGCAACATAATCAGCGACATCCTTCTTCAGTCTGTCCCACCAGTACAAGTCTTTGATATTGTGGTACATCTTAGTAACACTGGGATGTATGCTATAGGCTGTAAAATGTGCTTCCTCTAGGATCTCTTCTCTCAAATTATCCACATCAGGAACACATAATCTACCACTGATCCATAATACACCATCATCATCGAAACAGTGAACTTCCCTACTCGGACATTCTCTACAAGCTCTTCTAGAATAGGATCTCGGCTCTGAGTTGCCTTAATCCTATCTCTCAATGTAGATCGCACCTTAAACTGAGCTAGCAGTCCACCTAATCTACTAATCTTCATTATCAGACCTTCATCCACCAACAAATGCAACTCCTGGATCAACGGTTTCCTCTCCACACTGATATGAGCAAGACTGCCTGAGGACTTTCTACTCAAGGCATCTGCTACCACATTAGCCTTGCCCAGATGATATAAAATCTCATAGTTATAATCTTTCAATAGTTCCAACCATCTCCTCTACCTCAGATTCAGATCTCTCTACTGGAAAATGTACCTAAGGTTCTTGTGATTAGTAAAAATCTCATAAGTCACCCCGTACAAATAATGTCTCCAGATCTTGAGAGCAAAGATCACTGCAACCATCTCAAGGTCATGTGTAGGATAGTTTTGCTCATGCTTCTTCAACTACCTTGAGGCATAGGCTATCACCCTACCATTCTGCATCAACACATAACCAAAGGCAACTCTATAGGCATCACAATAAACTGTGAACTTGTCCACACCATTAGGCAAAGCTAACACTGGAGCTGTGGTCAACTTCTCCTTCAGCAACTAAAAGTTGTTCTCACAAGCTTCTGACCACTCAAATCTTACATTCTTCTGAGTCAAGCAAGTTATAGGGGCTACAATTCTGGAAAAATACTACATAAACCTCCTATAATACCCAGCTAAACCCAGAAAACTGTGAATATCTATAACAAAAGTCGGTCTAGGCCACTCAGAAACTGCCTCAATCTTCTGTGGATCAACCTGGATACCTTCTTTAGACACCATGTGTCCAAGAAAAGCAACACTCTCCAACCATAAATCACACTTCGAGAATTTAGCATAAAGCTAATGTTCTCTCAATGTCTATAGTACAGTCCTCAAGTGATATACATGCTCCTCCATACTCCTCAAATATACCATTATATCATCGATGAAGACTACCCAAACTGATCCACATATGGTCTGAATACCCTGTTCATCAGGTCCATAAAAGCTGCTGGTGCATTAGTCAAGCCAAAAGACATCACCAGAAACTCATAATGACCATATCGAGTGTGGAATGCCGTTTTAGGAACATTGGCTTCACTAATCCGCAGCTGATGATAACCTTACCTCAGATCAATCTTAGAAAAGAACTGTGCACCCTGTAGATGATCAAACAAGTCATCTATCCTCAGGAGAGGATACTTCTTCTTCACTGTTACCTTATTCAGCTCTCTGTAGTTAATGCACAGTCTTAGGGTACCATCTTTCCTCTTCACAAACAGGATTGGTGCACCCCAAGGAGAAACACTAGGTCTGATGAAACCCTTATCCAATAACTCTTACAACTGCTCCTTTAACTTTTTCAACTCTGCAGGAGCCATTCTGTAGGGTGGCATAGATATAGGAGTAGTACCTGGAACCACATCTATACAGAACTTAATCTCTCTGTGAGGTGGTAAACCTAGCAACTCCTCAGGAAAAACATCAGGAAACTCACAGGCAATAGGAACATCTGTGAGTGACAACTTCTTCACTGAAGTATCCCTGACCAATGCCAAATATCCCTGACAACCTTTCCTCAGCAACTTCTTAGTCATAATAGCAGAAATGAGATTCTAAGGTGCTGAACTCCTATCACCCACAAACTTAAAATCTTCTTCACCAGGAATTCTAAAATTCACGTCTTTACTCTGACAATCCACAATGGCATAATGCTGAGATAATCAATCCATACTCAGAATAACATCGAACTACATCACATCCAACCGAATCAAATTAGTGGATCATTCTCTATCTCCCACGAGAACTGGACAACCAGAAAGAACAATATCGGTGTCCAAAGAATCACGTAGAGGAGTGGTGATAGACAAAGGAAAAGCCATCGTTGAAGCTTGCCAAGAAGACTTGGAAGCAAAAATAGGAGAAATGAACGAATGCATGGCACCCGGATCAAACAGAACCCATGCATCCAAGTAACAAACAGAAATAATACCTGCCACGACTGCATTGGATGCTTGAGCATCCTATTGAGTGAGATGAAAGACTCTGGCCTATCCTCAACCTCTATGCTGGCTAGTAGAAGCCTGGCCAACACCTCTAGCACCTCCTCTAGCACCTCTACCATGACCCTACTAAGGAATAAGCTGAGTGGAACTCTGATGTTGGGCTGGAGGCAACTGAAAAGGAACAGGTGCAGCACTAGCAATCGACTGCTATGGAAATTATAGAATCTGCGGCTGTTGATACCTGGAATAAGGACACGATCTGGCATAATGTCCTACCTGCCCACATTTGAAGCATGTCAGTGGTGTCATATAACATGGTCCTTGATGGACTCTATCGCAGGTCTGGCAAACACTAGCAGTTGACCTAGAACTATGTCCATTGCTACTGCTCGAAGCACCTAACCCAAGTCTAAATGGCCTACGCTGATCTCCATGGTCATGTCTACTACTCCGATGTACCCACTGTTGCTATCTCTGACTCTACTGAGCTGGACCTCTTTACTGACTACTCGAACCAATATGAAAACTCGAGTATGGAGTAGTCTGAAATCCACCTGACTAAACACCTAACTGGTAATAATCAAGCATAGCTCCCTACTTGACTAGCCTCAGCTCAATCTCCTTGGCCAACTCAATAACTGACTTCAGAGTAAGGCCCACTGTAGGCATACCAGCAAATGTAGAACCTAATCCGGTGACATATATAGTAACTGTAAAGTACTGGTCTCGTATCAAATCCTCTACATATCTACCCAGCCAGAGGAACTCTCGAGTGTACTCCTCAACAGATCGATCACTGCAAGAAATACTGGTCAACCGGAGATGATAACTCATGCGAAGCGGCTCTGGGTAGAATCTCCTTATGAATTACTCTCTGAACTGAGCCCAGGTTATCATCATCATGTAAGGCTGGATCATCTAAATAAACCAGTCCAGGGCTAGTCCCTCAACAGAAAGCTCAATGATCATGATTCACTGGTACTCAATGTGAGCAGTCCGAGTCCTAGTCTCAATCGCATGCAGAAAAACTAAAGGATCAGACGTCCCATCGAAAGCGATCCTACCTACTCTGGCATAAAATAGAGTTGCCTCAGGGTCAGACATACCCTGCTGATAGGCAGGCTGAATAGGCAGAATAACTTGAGGTACAAGAACATCCTCAAACTTAGGCTCTACAGGCTCCTCATCCTGTATCTCTCTCTATCTACAGCGACCTGCCGCTCCTCGAGGTCTACCTCTGCCACAACCTCTGCATCTAACTAGTGGCTCAAGAGGTAAAACCTCATCCTGAGAGGACTCATCATCCTCAGCCTCAACAACCAATGGAGCAACATGCGCTCGCCTCCTCATTCTAAAAAGACAAATAGAAGAGTTCAGACAAAACAGACAACAGAGGAATAATGCAGAAAACTAAACCAAGGAATACTCATCAAGACATACTCAAACCTAATTCAGTGCAGTAGTTTCAAAGAAACAAAACATTGAAAACTAGGGCCACAACTCACATAACTAAGCCCTGACACAGAACTCCACTTTGATGCCAACTTTGTCACGACCCAAAACAGGGGCCATGACCGGCGCTAGGGAACAAGAATTCTTTCGAATTTGGAACCCATAGCAAGCCTAAAAATAAAATAAAAACATGCAATAATAATAACATAAATAGAATATTTTGCAGCAGAAATAAATCTTATAAATAAAATAAATATAATCCACCAACACATTTAAATAAAAAAACTCATCTCATATATATATAATCTTTTAATACAAATCTCAGTTCAAATCTTTAAAATACATATCTCATACAAACATAATACATAAATCTCATAACTGACTATAACTACTGCAGTGTCTAGATTATAAAATAAAATCAAATGAGTAGTTTACATAGTAAAGCCGGGGCAGAAGAAATCTAGCATAAGGGTTTGCTACTAAGGTCTGAGATGATGACTCTCTTGAAAAATAGTCAACGGAGGTGAGTCAGACCTCACTAAGTGAATTGTTATAATATATATACATGCATAGCTAAATGACAATGCACACATTCAATAGTATATATAATAAATATATATACAGGCAAAAACACACAGATGCAGTAAAATCATTTTATATAAATACTGAAAATAACATTCATATATGAAGGATCAAATAGAACCCTAGAAAATTGCAACCTCAAATAGTGTTAGACAACACTCTAGCCATATAGGCTCACTTATTCCCAAATAATTCACTTGTTCCATTTGGACAGTAGACTGGTCCCGAGACACTAAGTCAATCGAGCTCCAGCAGTCTGACTGTTAGTGTGATTGGCCCCGAGACACTTGGTCAACTGAGCTCCAACAATCACACTCTCAAATCACATCTCACTTCATAAAAATCAATCCAGTCAATATCCATAAATAGGTTAGTAATTTAACCTAAATTCTATCGTCATACCAGTACGTACTCGGTCCTAGTGTTGCCCAGTAGGTAGCACGTTCTATTGATATCCTTCATTTAAATATAAAACATACATTCATAAAATAAATTATGCATGATAATAAATAAAATAGCAACATAAACCATATATATACTAGAAATATACCAAAAATAAACCATATTTAAACATTTAATTACAAAAAGGCCCTCAACAAAATTTAAATTTTGTAATTAGGTCCTAAAAAGAACTTTGTGATTTAGTCCCTGAAAACATTAAATCCTTCTTTAAAAGCCCTTAGAATTTTTTAAGGATTAAGTTTTGAAGACATTTTCATCACTGGAGTCCTTTGTTACATCCATAACATATCATCCTGAAATTGGGTGTCTATAGTGACATTCGGTCAAATTCCTATTCTTTGTTTGTGTCTAGAATTTTAGATTGAGTTTCTAAAAATTAAGTATCTTCGTGTTATTTATTTATTTGTTAGTTACACCGAGACCAAGACCTAATGGACCAGGCCGGTCGGACCCGTCTCATGGAGCGCACAACTGAGTTATTATAATGTATATGCATTACTTAGGGTGCATGTTTAGAATTCTATGTTTTAAATACAAATTTTTGCATAATTGACTATTTGAAAATTTAAGTATATTTTAAGTATACTTTTAGTATATTTTTGGTATATTATGAAATACATGCATTTTTTCCTTTTTCAAGTAAATATGACTTGTTTTTAAATATATTATTAGTTGAATTTAATACGTTTTGTGATTTGTTTAAGTTGATTATATGTATATATACCTGAAATATATTTAGTTTATTTTAGGTATATTTCTGGTATATATATGGTATATTTGTTTATTTTAAATATCATTATGCATCATTTATTTTCTTGAATGTATGTTTTATATAAATGAAGGATATCGATAGAACGTGCTTCCTAGTGGGTAGCATTAGGACCGAGTACGTACCGGTACGATAGTAGATGTTAAGTTAAATTACTAACCTATTTGTGGATTATGACTTATTGATTGATTTGATTGATATAAGATGTGATTAAGAGTGTGATTGCTAGAGCTCGATTGACCAAGTGTCTCGGGGCCAATCACACTGACAGTCAGACTGCTTGAGCTAGGTTGACTTAGTGTCTCGGAGCCAATCTACTGTCCAGTTGGACTAAGTGAATTATTTGGAACTAAGTGGGCCTATATGGCTTAAGTGAGTTCTATTGATATTTGAGGTTGTGAAATATAGGGTTTTATTTTATCCTTCTTAAACTGATGATTTTCATTATAAAATGAATTTTACTGCACCTGTGTGTATTTTCTTGTATATATATTTATTATATATACTATTGAGTATCTGCATTTGATATTTAGTTATGCATGTATATATATTATAATAATTCACTCAGTGAGGTCTGACTCCCCTCTGTTGTTATTTTGTCAGGAGAGTCCTTTTCTTTAGACCTCAGCAATAGACCTATCCGCCAGATTTCTTTCGCTTTGGTTTTATTATGTAAATCACTTACTTGAGTTTTATTTTGTACTCTAGACACTGCAGTAGTAGTTGTATTTGACTCTGTCATGAGTTGTATTTATATTGATGTATGTATGAGATTTTTAATTCAAAGTGTTACTTTAAAAGATTTGTACTTAAAGATTTCTATTTATATATGAGATGTTATTTATGTTATGAAAGGAAGTTGAGGAAATTATTATTTTATATTTGAGATTTAATTTCCGCTACACAAATATTTTATTTATTTATTATATTGCATGTTTTTATTTTTAAGGATTGCTACGGGTTCCAGATTCGAAAGAATTCTCATTCCCTAGCACCGATCATGGCCCCCCTATTTTGGGTCGTGACAAAGTTGGTATCAGAGCGGGAATTTTATGTCAGGCCTTAGTTGTGTGAGTTGTGGCCCTAGTTTTCAGTGTTGTGTTTTCTTTTGAAACCACTATAGTGAATTAGGTTCGAGTATGTCTTGATAAGTATTCCTTGATTAGTTTTCTGCATTATCCTCTATTGTCTATCTTGTCTAAATCCTTCTGTTTGTCTTTTTAGAATGAGGAGGCAAGCGCATGGTCGCTCCACCAGTCATTGAGGCCGAGGATGTTGATGTAATATCTCGAGTTTTTAGATAATTTTAAACTGCATCGGGATATGCAGTCTTAATAAATTTATATATATATTTATGATTATTTAATGAGTTGGTATTTATTAAAGTCATTTTTAATTATTTTATATTATTTTAAGATATTTACGTAAAATTTCTTGGAAATTTATATTTAGGGAAATTAAGACGTAAATAATTAAATATTAATTATTTTTAAACGGTTTTATGAATCTGCATAAGTCCATGCACGATTTTAATTGTCGTATTAAAATATATACATACATATATATATATATATATATATAATATATATATATATAGTTTGTCAAATTTACTATCAATGTCATCCACTTCCCTTCAAGCTCCCGACACCCCTTACCACTATCACCGTCGGCTGCCAAGCTCCACAATCACCGTCGATGTGCCTCCCAGCCAACCACCACCCTCCTAAGCTTCCTCCACCACCTGTAGCCTCCATTTCCTAGCGTTGTTTGGCCGTGGGTTTGGCCAGAAATTCGAGAATCAACACCAACTTCATTCTCCTTCGTCCGGCCACCATTTTGAATGCCACTGTCTCTATCTTCTCCTTGAGGTCCGGTGAGTTCATTTTCAAGCTTTGTTTTGCTTGAAATGGTCTAGATTCCCTAGGTTTCGATTTTACATTTTCGGCCTACTAGGGTTTTTTATTTTTTTGAGCTTCGATTTCAATTATTCATGCAAACTTCCTTCACAAACATTGATCCTAGTAGCTTAATCTAGCTCTGTGAATTTTTTATGGAATTTTTGGAAATTATTTTCATTTTTGTGAATTTTTTATTATTTTATTAATATTTTCTAATTTTTGAAAATTAATTAAATAAATTATGAAATTGTGTTTTATGGTGTTTATAGGTGTTGAAATGAATTTTAGAAATTTATTTGTAATTTTTGTGAATTTTATATATTTATTTTGAATTTATTTAGTTTATGTAATTTTTGGAAAATTAGGTTAATTATGTGTTTTATTGAAATTAATTGGTTAATTGAGTATATTTATTGATATTATTGAATTATATGTTAAGAAATTAATTTTTGAGTAATTATACTATTTTTGGTGAATTTTTGAACATTTATAGTGAATTTACGTAACTAGGGATATTTTGGTAATTTGACACTAAATTGGCTAAAAATATAATTAAATTGGTTTTAATAGTTATTTGAGGTATAAAAATGATTTCTACAAATTATTTAGTATTTTTAACTAATTAAAACTATTTTTAGTAAATTATTTTCAAATTATATATAATATACGATTTTTCTAAATAAATGAGTTTTTATTGATTTTTAGTAAGTTTTAGGGTTAATTATGCAATTTGGATTTATAAAATGTATTTTGGTCAATATTTACAAATTTATTGAGAATTATCGACTTTTTAATAATATTTTATTTAAAATTAGGGTTTTTATGCATTTATCGGTAAAATAATTATTTATAGCATTTAAATATCTAAATTGCTATATTTTAAGTATTAAAGGGCATTTTTGGTATTTTTCATGTGTTCTATATTATTTCGTGAATTATGGACCTTGGTCAGTGAATTGTAGTTTGGAGTCTGACCGTGGGATTTTGAATTGTGTTTATTCTTGAAGTGTATTTCTTTGTAGACCAACTCTACTCTTTGAGTAGAGAGATGTCCATTTTACAGGGAGGTTCTACCAGATTTTTGGGTAGAATTATCATAAAATGTGATGTCCGATCGAATTCCTATTCTAATTCTGTGTTTAAGATTATAGAATCGAGTCTCTAGAACTTATGTTAGATTTATTCTAATTTCCTGTTGTCATTTGTTTATTTAGTTACGCCAAGACCGAGGCCTGGTGGACCAGGCCCGTCGGACCTATCTCGTGGAGTGCAATAACTGTGAGTTGTTATCTTATATATACGTGTTCTAGGATGCATGTTTTAGAAATATATGATTTATTTTATAAATTATGCATAAATGGTTTAATTATTACTTTGGTTTATTTTTGGTATATTTTAAATTATATGCATGTTTTATTAATGAATTATTCTTAAAATTTTTTTTAAGTATATTTATGGTTTATTTCTAGTTTATTTTATAGTTAAACTGAATTTTATTGATGTATATATATTGGAAATATACTTGGTTTATTTTTGGTATATTTCTAGTATATATATGGTTTATATTGTTATTTTTAATTAATGTCATGCATCATTTATTTATGAATGTATGTTTTATATTTAAATAAAGGATATCAATAGAACATGCTACCTAGTGGGCAGCAGTAAGACCAAGTATGTACCGGTATGCTGATAGCATTTAGGCTTTATTACTAACCTATTTGTGATTATAATCGGATTGATTTATTTGATGTGTGATGTGATTTAGGAGTGTGATTGCTGGAGCTCGATTGACCAAGTGTCTCAGGGGCCAATCACACTGACAGTCAGACTGCTGGAGCTCGATTGACTTAGTGTCTCGGGGCCAGTCTACTGTTCAAATGGAACAAGTGAATTTATTTGGAATAAGTGAGCCTGTATGGCTAGAGTGTTGTCTAACATTGTTTAAGGTTGCGATTTTTTTAGGGGTTCTATTTGATCCTTCATATACGGATGTATTTTCTTAATATGTATATAAAAATGGTTTTGCTGCATCTGTGTGATTTTGCCTGTATATATATTTATTATATATACTATTGAATGTGTACATTGTCATTTAGCTATGCATGTATATATATTATAACAATTCACTTAGTGAGGGTCTGACTCCCCTCTGTTGATTATTTTTTCAAGAGAGTCTACGTCTTCAGACCTGAGTAGCAAACCCATACGCCAGATTTCTTCTGCCCCGGCTTTACTATGTAATCTGCTTACTTGATTTTATTCTATAATCTAGACACTGCAATAGTTGTAGTGAGTTGGGATATTTATGTATTATGTTTGTATAAGATTTATATTTTAAAGATTTGAACTAAGATATTTATTAAAAGATTGTTTATATATGAGATGGATATATATTGTTAAATCCATTGGCGGATTATTATTTTTATTTTATTTATGAATTTCATTTCCACTGCAATATATTTTATTTATTTTATTATTATTATTGCATGTTTTATTTTATTTGAAGGCTTGCTACGGGTTCCGGATTCGAAAGAATTCTTGTTCCCTAATGTCGGTCATGGCCCCTGTTTTAGGTCGTGACAATTGAGTCCTTCCAGGATGAGGTTTTACCTCCTGAGCCACCAGTTAGGTGCAAAGGTCATGGTAGAGGTAAACCTTGAGGAGCGGTAGGTTGCCATATACAGAGAGAGTTATAGGATGAGGAGCCTATAGAACCAGAGTTCAAGATGGTTCCTATACCTCCAGTAGCTCAGCCTGTTTAGCCTGCCTATCAGCAGCTCTGTTCTATGCCAGAGTTAGCAGGATCACCTTCGACGGGACATTTGATCCTTTAGATTTTCTGCATGTGATCGAGACGAGGACTCAGACTACTCGTATCGAGTACTAGCAGATTATAATAGTCGAGCTTTCTATTGAGGGACCAGCCCTAAACTGGTTTATTCAAATGATCCATTCGTATATGATGACAATGGACTTAGGCTCAGTTCAGAGAGCAATTCATAAGGAGATTCTGCCCCAGAAGCCACTTCCCATGAGTTACAGACTTTGATTGACTAGCATTTCCCGAGGGTATAGGTCTATTGAGGATTACACTCGAGAGTTCCTTCAGCTTGGTAGATATGCAGAGGATCTGATGCGAGACCAGTATTTTGCGATCACCACTTATGTCACCGGATTGGGGTTCAGCATTTGCTAGTATGCCTACAATGAGCCTTACTCTTGAGTCAGTGATAGAGTTGGCCAAAGAGATTGAGCTAAGGCTAGTCAGGCAAGGAGCTATGCCTGATTATTACCAACTGGGTGTTTAGTCAAGTGGATTCTAGACTACTCCGTACTCAAGTTTTCATATAGGATTGAGTAGTCAGCAGAGGGGTCCAGGCCAGCAGACTCAGAGATAGCAACAACAGGGTACATCAGAGCAGTAGACATGGCCATGGAGGGTCAACGTAGACCATTCAGATTTAGGTCATGTGCTTTGAGTAGCAGCAGTGGTCATAGTTCTGGGTCAGTTGCTAGTGTATGTCAGACCTACGGCAAAGTCCATCAGGGACTATGTTACATGACACCGCTGACGTGTTTCATATGCAAGCAAAACGGGACATTTTTCCTGATCGTGTCCCTATCCTGGGTATCAACAGCTGTAGATTCTATGATTTCATCAGCAGTCGATTTCTAGTGCTGCACCTATTCCTTTTCAGTTGCCTCCCAACCCAGCATCAAAGTTCTACCCAGATTGTTCCCCAGTAAGGTCATGGTAGAGGTACCAGAGGAGGTGCCAGAGGTGTTGGTCAGGCTTCTACCAGCTAGCAGGGAGGTCGAGGACATGCCAGAGTCTTTCATCTTACTCAACAGGATGCTCAGGCATCCAATGCGGTCGTGGCAGGTATTATTTCTGTCTGTTACCTGGATGCATGGGTTTTGTTTGATTAGGTGCCACACATTTGTTTGTCTTCTTCCTGTTTTTACTTCCAAGTCTTACTGGCAAGCTTTGAGGATGGCTTTTCCTTTGTCTGTCACCACTCCTCTAAGTGACTCTTTGGACACTGATGTTGTTCTTTCTAGTTGTCCAGTTCTTGTCGGAGGTAAAGAATTATCTGTCGAGTTAATTCTGCTGAATGTGATAGAGTTCGATGTTATTCTGAGTATGAATTGGTTATCTCAGCACTATGTCGTGGTAGATTGTCCAAGTAAAGAGTTGACTTTCAGAAATTCTAGTGAAGAAGAATTTAAGTTTGTGGGTGATAAGAGTTCAACACCTCAGAATCTCATCTCTGCTATTACGGCTAGGGAAGTTATTGAGGAAGGGTTGTCAGGTATATTTGGCATTGGTCAGGGATACTTCAGTGGAGAAGTTGTCACTCACAGATGTTCCTATTACCTGTGAGTTTCCTGATGTTTTTCTTGAGGATTTGCCAGGTTTATATAATATCCTGAGTTTTTAAATAATTTTAAACTGTGTCGAGATATGCAGTGTTAATAATTTTTATACATATTTATGATATTTTTATGAGTTAGTTATTTATTAAAGTTAATTTTAATTATTTTATATTATTTTAAGAGATTTACGTAAAATTTTCCTGAAAATTTTTATTTTCGGGGAAATTAAAACGTAAATAATTTAATATTAATTATTTTAAATAGTTTTATGAATTTTCATGAACTCATATATAATTTTAAAATGTTAAATAAAATACATTTATGTACATTTATTTAAATTAAGATAGGGTTTAGTTAATTAAATTAATTTTTATTATTTAGTTTTAATATTAATTAATTAATTATATATGTGTATATATTATTAAAATATGTGTGTGGTGAGTATTTATTGTGTGTGATATTATATAATATTATAATATATAGTGTAGTTATATATATACATATATATACATATTTATTTAACAAAAAAACAAAAGTTCTCTATAATTACAGAAATGCCATCGTTGCACCTTCTTCTTCTCGATCGTCCTCTTTCGGTTTCTGGCGTCTGTAACTCAATTTTCTTCACTGTCGGTGTGCCTCTTCGCATGCCACCACCACCACCTCCAACCTTCTCCCGATGCCTGAAGCCTCCATTTTTGGCATGTTTTGGCCGAAAAAATCCTTAAGAAATCGAAATTCATCTTACCGTCGATCAAGCCGTTTCCGGCCACCAAACATGACGCCATCGGTCTCTATCTTCCTCCTTGAGCTCTGGTATCACGACCCAAAATAGAGGCCATGACCGGTGCTAAGGAACGGGAATTCTTTCGAATCTGGGAACCCGTAGCAAGCCTAAAAATAAAATAAAACATGCAATAATAAATAACAAACAGCTTTTAATGCAGTGGAAATAAAATCATAAATATAAAAATAATAATCCGTATCTCATATATAAATAAATCCTTTAATACAAGTTTCAGTTCAAATATTCTCAAAATACATAACTCACACAAATATAATACATAAAACCCATAATTTATTATAACTACTGCAGTGTCTAGATTATAAAAATAAAACTCAAGACTCAGATAAGCAGTTTACATAAAGAAGTCGGGGCAGAAGAAATCTGGCGTACAGGCCTGCTACTGAGGTCTGAAGACGATGACTCTCTTGAAAAATAGTCAACGTAGGGAGTTAGACCTCACTGAGTGAATTACTATAATATATATACATGCATACTAAATGTCGACGCACGCAGTCAATAGTATATATATATAATAAGCATATATACAAGCAAATACACATAAATGCAATAAAATCATTTTATATATTTTGATTAAGAATCATTGTTTATGAAGGATCAAATAGAACCCTACAATATCGCAACCTCGAAAATAGTGTTAGACAACACTCTAGCCACATAGGCTCACTTATTCCAAAATATTCACTTATTCCATTTAGATAGTAGACTGGCCCCCGAGACACTAAGTCAACCGA
This sequence comes from Mallotus nudiflorus, assembly GCA_947683625.1. Taxonomy (NCBI): domain Eukaryota; kingdom Viridiplantae; phylum Streptophyta; class Magnoliopsida; order Malpighiales; family Euphorbiaceae; genus Mallotus; species Mallotus nudiflorus. Next base: position 49,843 of record CANTUR010001612.1, read on the forward strand.
GCTCCAGTAGTTTGACTGTCAGTGTGATTGGCCCCGAGACACCTTGGTCAACTGAGCTCCAGCAATCACACTCCCAAATCACATCACACATCAGATAAATCAATATCCTCAAATAGGTTAGTAATATAGCCTAAATGCTATAAGCGTACCGGTACATACTCCCGTCCTAGTACTCGCCCATTAGGTAGCACGTTCTATTGATATCCTTCATTTTAAATATAAAACATACATTCATAAAAGTAAATGATGCATGAATTTAAATATAATAGCAACAATAACCATATATATACTAGAAATATACCAAAAGTAAACCGGGTATATTTCGAGTATATATACGTCAAATAAATCCAATATAATTACAAAATAACTAGAAATATATTTAAAAATATTTTAAGTATAAATGTTAAATAAAGCATGCAAAATAATTTACAATATGCTAAAAATAAACCAAAGATAAACCAAAAATAAACTAAAAATAGACTTAAATACTAATTGAGTTATTTATGCATAATTAATCAAAATAACATATATTTCTAAATCATGCACCCTAAGCATATATATATAAAATAGTAACTCACACTTAGTGTGCTCCTCGAGATAGGCCCGATGGGCCTAGTCCACTAGGCCTCGGTCTCGGTGCAACTAACATACAAAAATAACAGATATCAAAATAAACCTAACAGAAAATCCTAGAAATTCGATCTAGAATATTAGACACAGATATCAGAATTAGGGTTTGACCGGACATCACGTTTTACGAGAATTCTACTGAAAATTCGACAGAACCTCCCCTGTAAAATGGACATCTCTCTACTCAAAGAGTAGAGCCGGCCCTGCAAAGAAACACACTTTGAAAAACAGACACAAAAACACATCCATAACCCCTTGGTCGGACTCCAAACTACAGTCTACCAACCGGGGTTCACAATCACAGAACAATTATGGAAATACCAAAAATTCCCTTACATCATAGAAATACATTTTATAAGTAGAAATTACATAATTAACCTTAAAACACAGTAAAAACTGATAAACTCATTTTATTAGAAAAATCGTATATTATACATATAATTGAAAATAATTCACGAAAAATAGTTTTAATCAATTAAAAAATACTAAATAATTTTTAGAAATCATTTTTATACCTTAAATAACTATTTAAACTAATTTAATTACATTTTTAGTCACTTTAGGGTAAAATTACCAAAATACCCCTATATATATAAATATACTAAAATTACTCCAAAAATTCACCAAAAATCATATAATTGCACAAAATTAATTTTCTAAACATATTTATCAATAATATCAATAATTAAACTCAATTCACTAATTAATTTCAATTAAAAATACAATTAACCTAATTTTCCAAACTTACATAAACCTAAATAAATTCAAAATAAATACATAGAAATTCATAAAAATTCCAAATAAATTTCTATAATTCATTTCCACACTATATTTATCATAAAACACAATTTCATAATTTATTTAATTAATTTTTGAAAATTAGAAAATAATAATAAAATATTCAAAAATACCCAAAAATCAAAATAATCTCCAAAAATTCTACAAAAATTCAAAAATTTATATTAAGCTAAGGGGAACAACATTTGTGAAGGAATTTTTCATGAATCAATCAATTTTAAGTTCAAAAAAAATCAAGAACCTTAAAATGGTCGAATTACCAAAATCGAAACCTAAGCAAATCAAGACCATTTTAAGTGAAACAAAGCTTGGAATCACACTCACCAGAGCTCAAGTAGAAGAAAGAGACTAACGGTGTCAAAATGGTGGCCGAAAAACGTCGTGATCGACGGTGAGAAAGAATTCGGCTTCCTGAGCTTATCCCAGCCAAAACTCGACGGAATAGGGCGCTGCTAGTGGCGAGGAAGGTTGGGAAGGAGGTGGCACACCGGGAGGCACACCGATGGCAAGGGAACGGCGTGACAGTGGCCGGATTCGCGTGAGGGAGGTGATCAGGGAAGAAGGAGCTTCGGGTGGCAAAATGGTAAATAACTCAAACTTTATAATTTTGTTTAATATTAAATGTATATGTATATATATATACTTTACATTATATATTATAATAATATAAAATCACACACATTAAATATACACCACACACATATAATTTAATATTTTTAATAATTTAATACACATAAAAATAATTAAATAATATTAAAACTAATAATAAATAATAAAATATTAGGGTAATTAATTAAACCCTAATTAAATAAATACACATATATATTTATATTTAGTACTTCAAAAATATATATGAGTTCATGTAAGTCTAGAAATCTATTTAATATAATTAAAAATAAATAATTTACGTAAAAATTTCCCCGAAAATGCAAGTCCCGTTAAAATTTTACGTAAATATACTTAAAATATCATAAAATAATAAAAATCAATTTGAATTAAATAACATCTCATGAAATATCCATATATATATACAAAAATTATTAACACTGCATATCCCGATGTAGTATTAAAATATTTAAAACACACGGGATATTACATCCGGTGAGTGTGATTCCAAGCTTTGTTTCACTTAAAATGGTCTAGATTTCCCTAGGTTTTGATTTTCCATTTTCGGCCGAGTAGGGTTTTTGAATTTTTTTAGCTTTTATTTGAATGATTCAAGAAAACTCCCTTCACAAACATTGATCCTTGTAGCTAATCTACCTCTGGAATTTTTTGTGAATTTTTAAGAATTATTTTGATTTTTGTGAATTTTTGATTATTTTATTAATATTTTCTAATTTTCAAAATTAATCAATTAAATTATGAAATTGTGTTTTATGGTGTTTATAGGTGTTGAAATGAATTTTAGAAATTTATTTGTAATTTTTTGTGAATTTTATATATTTATTTTGAATTTATTTAGTTTATGTAATTTTTGAAAAAATTAGGTTAATTATGTGTTTTAGTGAAATTAATTAGTTAATTGAGTATATTTATTGATATGATTGAGTTCTATGTTGAGAAAATTAATTTGAGTAATTATACTATTTTTGGTGAATTTTTGATTAATTTTAGTAAATTTATGTAACTAGGGGTATTTTGGTAATTTGGCACTAAATTGGCAAAAAATGTAATTAAATGGTTTTACTAGTTAATTAAGGTATAAAAATGATTTCTATAAATTATTTAGTATTTTTAACTAATTAAAACTATTTTTTGTAAATTATTTTCAAATTATATATAATATATGATTTTTCTAAATAAATGAGTTTTTTATCGATTTTTAGTAAGTTTTAGGATTAATTATGTAATTTGGATTTATAAAATATATTTTTAATATTAAGGGCATTTTTGGTATTTCTGTAATTATTCTGTGAATTGTGAACCTCGGTCGATGAATTGTAGTTTGGAGTCCGACCGAGGGGTTACAAATTGTGTTTATTCGAAGTGTGTTTCTTTGCAAGACCAGCTCTACTCTTTGAGTAGAGAGATGTCTGTTTTACAGGGGAGGCTCTGCCGGATTTTGGGTATAATTCTCGTAAAATGTGATGTCGGTCGAATTTCCTATTCTTATTTTAATTCTGTGTCTAGTATTCTAGATCGAGTTTCTAGAAATTTCGATAGAATTATTCTGATTTCTGTTATCATTTGATTGTTTAGTTGCACCAAGACCCGAGGCCTAGTGGACCAAGCCCGTCAGATCCGTCTCGAGGAGCGCAATAATAGCGAGTTGTTATTTTATATATATATGTTTTAGGGCGCATGTTTTAGAAATGTATGTTTTCATTTATATAAAATATGCATAAATGGTTTAATAATTACTTAGGTTTATTTTGGTATATTTTCAGTATATTTCCAAATTATATGCATGTTTTATTATGAATTTATACTTAAATTGTTTTAAGTATATTTATAGTTTATTTTGTAACTATATTGGATTTATTTGACGTATATATACTCGAAATATACATGGTTTACTTTTGGTATATTTTTAGTATATATATGGTTTATGTTGCTCTTTTTATTCAATTTCATGCATCATTTATTTATGAATGTATGTTTTATATATTAAATGAAGGATATCAATAGAACGTGGGTACCTAGTGGGTAGCACTAGGATCGAGTACATATCGGTACGCTAGTAGCATTTAGGCTTCATTACTAACCATTTCTAGATATTGATCGGATTAATTTGATTTGATGTGTGATATGATTTGGGAGTGATATTGCTGGAGCTCGATTGACCAAGTGTCTCGGGGGCCAATCATACTGACAGTCAGACTGCTGGAGCTTGATTGACTTAGTCTCTCGGGGCCAGTCTACTGTCCAAATGGAACAAGTGATTATATTTGGAATAAGTGAGCATGTATGTCTAGAGTGTTGTCTAACACTGTTTGAGGTTGCGATTTTGTAGGGTTCTATTTGATCTTTCATAAATTATGATTTTCAGTAAAAATATATAAAAATGATTTTGTTGCATTTGTGTGTATTTGCTTGTATATATATTTATTATATATACTATTGATTGTGTGCATTGTCATTTAGTTTATGCATGTATATATATTATAAAATTCACTCAGTGAGGTCTGACTCCCCTCCGTTGACTATTTTTCAGGGGAATCATCATCTTCAGACCTTAATAGTAGACCCATACGCCGAATTTCTTCCGCCCCGGCTTCACTATGTAAACTGCTTACCTGAGTTTATTTTATGATCTAGACACTGCAGTAGTTATAGTCAGTTATGAGTTATGTATTTTATATATTTGAACGGAGATTGTATTGAAAGATTATTTATATATGATATGAGGATGTTCATTTAATTTTATTAGCGGATTATTATTTTTTTATATTTTTTATTTGTGATTTTATTTCCATTGCAAAATATTTTAATTATGTTATTATTATCGTATGTTTTTATTTTATTTAAGGCTTGCTATGGGTTTCGGATTCAAAAGAATTCTTGTTCCCTAGCGCCGTTCATGGCCCCTGTTTAGGTCGTGACAATTTGCCACCTTATAAAGAGATTGAGTTATGTATAGATTATGGTTCCAAGCACTACTCCTATATCTATGCCACCCTACAGAATGGCTCCTGCAGAGTTGAAAGAGTTGAAGGAGCAGTTTGCTAGTATTGCTAGATAAGGGTTTTATTAGACCTAGTGTTTCTCCTTGGGGTGCACCAGTCTTGTTTGTGAGGAAGAAGGATGGTACCCTGAGACTATGCATTGACTACAGAGAGCTGAACAAAGTGATAGTGAAGAACAAGTATCATCTTTCGAGGATAGATGACTTGTTTGATCAGCTACAGGGTGCACAGTTCTTTTCTAAGATTGATCTGAGGTTGGGTTATCATCAGTTGCGGATCAGTGAAGCTGATATTCCTAAAGCAGCATTTCGCACTCGATATGGCCATTATGAGTTTCTGGTGATGTCTTTTGGCTTGACTAACGCACCAGTAGCTTTTATGGACCTGATGAACTAGGTATTCAAACCATATGTGGATTAGTTTGTGGTAGTCTTCATCAATGATATACTGGTGTATTTGAGGAGTATGAAAGAGCATGTATATCACTTGAGGACTGTACTACAGACACTAAGAGAACATCAGCTTTATGCTAAATTCTCTAAGTGTGATTTCTGGATGGAGAGTGTTGCATTTCTTGTACACGTGGTGTCTAAAGAAGGTATCCAGGTTGATCCACAGAAGATTGAGGTAATGTCTGAGTGGCCTAGACTGACTTCAGTTACAAAGATTCATAGTTTTTTGGGTTTAGTCGGGTACTATAGGAGATTTGTGAAGGATTTTTCTAGAATTACAACTCTTATGACTCATTTGACTCAGAAGAATGTAAGGTTTGAGTGCTCAGAAGCTTGTGAGAACAATTTTCAGTTGTTGAAGGATAAGTTGACCACAACTCCAGTTTTGCTTTGCCTAATGGTGTGGACAAGTTCACAGTGTATTATGATGCCTCTAGAATTCGCCTAGGTTGTGTGTTGATGCAGAATGGTAGGGTGATAGCCTATGCTTTGAGGCAGTTGAAGAAGCATGAACATAACTATCCTACCCACGATCTAAAGATGGCTATAGTGATCTTTGCTCTCAAGATCTAGAGACATTATTTGTATGGGGTGACTTGTGAGATGTTTACTGATCACAAGAGCCTTAAGTACATTTTCTAGCAGAGAGATCTAAATCTAAGGCAAAGGAGATGGTTGGAACTATTGAAAGATTATAACTGTGAGATACTATTTCACCCAGGCAAGGCTAATGTGGTAGCAGATGCCTTGAGTAGGAAGTCCTCAAGCAGTCTTGCTCACATTAGTGTAGAGAGGAGACCGTTGATCCAAGAGTTGCATTTATTAGTGGATCAAGATCTGATGATGAAGATTAGTAGATCAAGTGGACTGCTAGCTCAGTTTAAGGTGTGATATGTACTAAGAGATAGGATTAAGGCAGCTCAGAGCTGAGATCCTATTCTGGAAGATCTTCCAGAGAATGTTTGAGCAGGGAAGTTCACTAATTTCACATTCAATAATGATGATGCTTTGTTGATCAGTGGTAGATTGTGTGTTCCTGATGTGGATAATTTGAGAGAAGAGATCCTTGAGGAAGCCACATTCTATAGCTTACAGCGTACATCCAGGTGTCACTAAGATGTACCACAGTATCAGAGACTTGTACTGATGGGATGGACTGAAGAAGGATGTCGCTGATTATGTTATTAAGTGTCTGACATGTCAGCAAGTGAAAGTTGAGCATCATAAGCCTTCTGGGAAGCTTCATCCTTTTCCTATTCCTAAGTGGAATTGGGAAAGGATTGCTATGGATTTTGTGGTTGGTTTACCTCGTTCTAAGTATGGATACGATCCCATCTGGGTGATTATGGATAAGTTGACCAAGTCTGCACATTTCTTGCCTATGAAAGCCACTTATTATGTAGCTAGATTGGCGAAGTTGTACATGAAGCATATTGTGTGCCTTCATGGAGTACCTGTGTCCATTGTGTTAGATAGAGGTTCTTACCTCTCATTTTTGGCAGAAGTTATAGGAAGCGATGGGCACTAGGCTAGACTTTAGTACTGCTTTTCATCATTAGAAAAATGGTCAGTCTAAGAGGACGATCCAGACATTGGAAGATATGTTGAGGATGTGTGTTTTGGATTTGGGAGGTAGCTAGGATAATCATTTTCCACTCGTGGAGTTTGCATATAATAACAGTTACGATAGCAGTATTGGAATGGCACCATACAAGGTTTTGTACGAAAGGAAGTGTAGATCCCCTCTGAGTAGGGATGAGATTCGAAAGGAAGTGTATATATATATACAGGCATTTATATATTTTAGGGTTATTTTTATGCATGTATTATATATATACATATATATGTGTATATATGTATATATAAATATGTATATAATTGTCACGACCCAAAACAGGGGCCATGACCGGCGCTAGGGAATGGGAATTCTTTCGATCCGGAACCCGTAGCAAGCCTAAAATAAAATAAAACATGCAATAGTAATAATAACAACACAATTAAGTAAAATGTTATGCAGCGGAATAAAATCATAAATATCAAAATAATAATCCACCACGGGAATTAAATCAAATCCTCATCTCATATATAAATAAACTTTTAATACAAATCCAGTTAAAATATTATACAACATCTTTTTAACAATTTTACAACTACTGCAGTGTCTAGATCATAAAATAAAACTCAATTGAGCAGTTTACATAGCAAAGCCGGGGCAGAAGAAATCCGACGTACAGGCCTGCTATTGAGGTCTGATGAAGATGACTCTCCAGAAAGATAGTCAACGGAGGGGAGTCAGACCTCACTGAGTGAATTACTATAATATAAATACATGCATACTAAATGCCAATGCACACAGTCAAAAGTATATATAATATGTATGTATACAAGCAAATACACACAAATGCAATAAAATCATTTTATATATTTTCTTTTTGAAAATCACTGTCTATGAAGGATCGAATAGAACCTTAGAAAATCGCAACCTCAAAACAGTGTCAGACAACACTCTAGACATACAGGCTCACTTATTCCAATATAATCACTTGATCCATTTGGACAGTAGACTAGCCCCGAGACACTAAGTCAATCGAACTCCAGCAGTCTGACTGTCAGTGTGATTGGCCCCGAGACACTTGGTCAACTGAGCTCCAGTAATCACACTCACAAATCATATCTCATATATCAATTAATCAAATCCAATCAATATCCATAAATGGTTAGTAATATAGCCTAAATGCTATCAGCGTACTGGTACGTACTCGGTCCTAGTGCTGCCCACTAGGTATCACGTTCTATTGATATCCTTCATTATTAAATAGAAAACATACATTCACAAATAAATGATGCATGAATTTAAATAAAATAGCAACATAAACCATATATATACTAGAAATATACCAAAAGTAAACCAGGTATATTTCGAGTATATATATGTCAAAGAAATCCAATTAAATTACAAAATAAACTAGAAACATACTTAAAAAAATTTTAAACATGATTCATTAATAAAACATGCATATAGTTTAAATTATACCAATAATAAACCAAAAATAAACCAAAAGTAAACTAAAAATAAACTTAAATACTAATTAAACCATTATTCATTTTTAGTTAAAATAGAACGTATATTTCTAAAATCATGCACCTTAGAGCACATATATATAAAATAGCAACTCACAAATTATTGCGCTCCACAAGATGGGTCCGATGGGCCTGGTCCACTAGGCCTCGATCTTGGCCCAACTAAACAAACAGATAACGATAGGAATCAGAATAAATCTAACAGAAGTTCTAAAGACTTGATCTAGATTACTAGACATAGAATTAAATCAGAATTCGACCGGACATCACGTTTTACGAGAATTCTACCAAAAATCCAGCAGAACCTCCCCTATAAAATGGACATCTCTCCACTCAAAGAGTAGAGCCGGTCCTGCAAAGAAACACACTTCAAAAATAAACACAAAACACAACCACAATCCTCGGTCGGGACTCCAAACTACAAATCATCGATCGAGGTCCACAATTCACAGAGTGTTTACAAAATACTAAAAATACCCTTATATAACAAAAATACATTTTATAAGTAGAAATTACGTAATTAACCCTAAAACATAGTAAAAATCGATAAAAACTCATTTTATTAAAAAAAATCGTATATTATATATATAATTGAAAATAATTTACGAAAAATAGTTTTAAGTAGTTAAAAATACTAAATAATTTGTAGAAATCATTTTTATGCCCTAAATAACTATTAAAACCAATTTAATTACATTTTTAGCCAATTTAGGGTAAAATTACCAAAATACCCCTATATATATAAATATACTAAAATTAATTCAAAAATTCACCAAAAATAATATAATCATACAAAATAATTTTCTCAACATATATTTTAATAGTATCACTAAATAAACTCAATTAACTAATTAATTTCAATTAAACACATAATTAACCCTATTTTATCAAAATAACATAAACTAAATAAATACATAAAAGTTCACAAAATTACAAATAAATTTATATAATTCATTTTAACACCTATATTTACCATAAAACACAATTTCATAATTTAATTAATTAATTTTCAAAAATTAGAAAATAATAATAAAATATTCAAAAATACCCAAAAATCAAAATAAATTCCAAAAATTCTACAAAAATTCACACATGAATATTAAGCTAAGGGGAGCAACATTTGTGAAGGAATTTTTCATGAACCAATCAAATTAAAGCTCAAAAAAATCAAGAACTCTAATAGGCCAAAATTGCAAAATCGAAACCTAGGCAAATCTAAACCATTTTAAGTGAAACAAGCTTGGAATCACACTCACCGGAGCTCAAGGAGAAGATAGAGACCGGCGGTGTTGAAAACGGTGGCCGAAAACGCTGTGAACGACGGTGAGGAGAGTTTCGGGGTTTTCGATGGATTTCGAGCTGTTCCGACGCCGGAAACGGTTACTGCAGGCGACGGAAATGGCTGAGGAAGAAGGTGGCACACCGACGGCAAGAGAATGGCATGACAATGACCGGAGGGTGGATGGGAACGATCGAGAAGAAGGAGAGGGAGGAGTGGCAGTTTGGTAATTTTTGCAAACTTTATATTTTTGTTAAATAAATATGTTTATATGTATATATATATATAATCACACTATATATTATAATAATATAAACTCCCACACACATTAAATATACTCCACACACATATAATTTAATATATTAATAATTTTATACACTTAAAAATAATTAAATAATATTAAAACTAAATAATAAATAATAAAAATTAGGGTAATTAATTAAACCCTAGTTTAATTTAAATATATACACATATATACACTTTATTTTAGCACTTTAAAAAAATATATGAGTTCATGAAAATTCATGAATTTGTTAAAAATATTTAATATTAAATTATTTACGTATTAATTTCCCCAAAAATAGAATTCTCGGGAAAATTGTCACGACCCAAAACAGGGGCCATGACCGGCGCTAGGGAACGGGAATTCTTTCGAATCCGGAACCCGTAGCAAGCCTAAAAATAAAATAAATATGCAATAATAACCATAAAAATATAATATGCAGCGGAAAATAAAAATCATAAATATTACAATATCATCCATATCAACTGGATTCAATTCAAAACTCATCACACCACATATATAATCTTTAATACAAATCCAGTTTTACTATAATACATCTCTTTAAAACAAATACTTTATTTCACCACTACTGAAAATCACAACTACTGCAGTGTCTAGATAAAATAAATAAGACTCAAGTAGACAATTTACATAAAGAAGCCAGGGCGGAAGAAATCCGGCGTATCGACCTGCTACTGAGGTCTGAGGAAGTTGACTCTCCTGAAAAATAGTCAACGGAGGGGAGTCAGACCTCACTGAGTGAATTACTATAATATATATACATACACTCTAAGTGATAATGCATACAGTCAACAGTATATGAGTAATATGTATATATATACAGGCAATTCATACAGATGCAGAAAAATCGTTTTATATATTTTATCTGAAAATCATCTTTTATGAAGGATCACATAGAACCCTAGAATATCGCAACCTCAGAATAATAGTGTTAAACAACACTCTAGCCATACAGGCTCACTTATCCAAATATATCCACTTAATCCATATGGACAGTAGACTGGCCCCGAGACACTAAGTCAACCGAGCTCCAGCAGTCTGACTGCCAGTGTGATTGGCCCCGAGACACTTGGTCAACCGAGCTCCAGCAATCACACCCAAACCACATCTCACATATATCAATAATCATAACAAATCAATATCCACAAATAGTCAGTAATAAAGCCTAAATACTATAGGCGTACCGGTACGTACTTGATCCTAGTGCTGCCCACTAGGTAGCACGTTCTATTGATATCCTTCATTCTTAAATATAAAACATTCATTCACAAAAATAAATGATGCATGGATATAAATGAAATAGCAATATAAACCATATATATACCGAAATTATACCAAACATAAACCTGGTATATTTTGAGTATATATATGTCAAATAAATCCAATCAAATCATGAATTAAACTAAAAATATATTTAAAAACATTTTAAATATATTTTATTAATAAAACATGTATATAATTTATTATATACCAAAAATATACCAAAAATATACTTGAATATAAATCATGTTATTTATGCATATTTAGTCAAAATAAAACAGGCATTTTCTAAATCATGCATCCTAAGCATATATATATAATATAGTAACTCACCTAATGCGCTCCACGAGACAGGTCCGACGGGCCTGGTCCACTAACCCTCGGTCTCGGCGCAACTAAACAAGAAATAATTAATCGACATCAGAATAAGCCTAACAGAAATCCTAGAATTCAATCTAGAGTATTCAACACAGAATCGGAAATTAGGGTTCGACTGGATATCACATTTTACGAGAATTCTACCGGAAATCCGGCAGAACCTCCCCTGTAAAACGGACATCTCTCTACTCAAAAGAGTAGAGCCGACCCTGCAAAGAAAATATACTTCAAAAATAAACACCACAATCAATCACAACCCCTCGGTCGGACTCCAGACTACAATCTGTCGACCGGGGTCCACAAACACAGAATATATATTCAAATATACCAAAAATATCCTTAAATCATAAAAATACATTTCATACGTAGAAATTACATAATAAATCTTGAAACACTGTAAAAATCGATTAAAACTCATTTTATTAGAAAAACCGTATATTATATATATAATTGAAAATAATTCCCGAAAAATAGTTTTAATTAGTTAAAAATACTAAATATTTTGTAGAAATCATTTTTATACCTTAAATAAATATTAATCCAATTAAATTACATTTTTAGACAATTTAGGGTAAAATTACCAAAATACCCCTATATATATATATATACCTAAATTACTTCAAAAATTCACCAAAAATCATGCAATTATCCAAAATTAATTTTCTCAACATATTTATCAATAATATCAATAATTAAACTCAATTAACCAATTAAATTCAATTTAAAACATAATTAACTTAATTTTACAAAATCACATAAACTTCAATAATTAAAAATAAATACTTAGAAATTCATAAAAATTCCAAATAAATTTCTATAATTCATTTCAACACTCAATTCAACCATAAACTCCAATTTCATAATTTAAATAATTAATTTCCGAAAATTAGAAAATAATATTAAAATATTCAAAAATACCCAAAAAATCCAAAAAATCTCCAAAAATTCTGTAAAAATTCATACATGAAGATTAAGCTACCAGGAACAACATTTGTGAAGGAAGTTTCCATGAATCATCCAAATCGAAGCTCAAAAAAATCAAAAACCAAAAGAGGCCGAAAATTTCAAATCGAAACCTAAGCAATTCTAGACCATTTTAGCTCAAACCAAAGCTAGAATAACACTCACCGGAGCTCAAGGAGAAGATAGAGACCGGCGGTGTCGAAAACGGTGGCCGGAGGAGGGAGAAACGGCGGTGAGGAAAAGTGGTGGTCGGCGCCCGCGGGAGAGAAAGAAGAAGAAGAAGAAAAAGAAAAAGAAAGAAAAAGGAAAGAGAAAGAAAAAGAAAAAGAAAGAAAAAGGAAAAGAAAAAAAAAGAAAACAAATAAAATAAATTAAAATAATTAAATATTAGTAAATAAATAATAATAAAATAATAAATTTTAATAATTTAATAATAAATAAAATAATCAAATAATAATAAATAAAAAATAAAATATTAGGGTAATAATAAACCCTAATTAAATAAATATACACACACAGGCTTTATTTAATAATTTAAAAATATGTATGAGTTCATGCAAACCCGTAAATACATTTAAAATAATTAATAATACATTGTTTACGTGGAAATTTCCCCGAAAATGAAAGTCCCGGGAAAAATTTTACGTAAAACACTGAAAATAATAGACAGTAATTAAAATAGGTTTAAAATACATATCAACTCATAAAAATATCATATGAAATACAGAAATTATTGACACTGCATATCCCGGTACAGTGTAAAAATATTTTTAAAAACACGGGATATTACAAAAATTTTATGTAAGGTACTTAAAATAACATAAAATAATTAAAATCAATTTTAATTAAATAACAAACTCATAAAATATCATAAATATATACAAAAATTATTAACACTGCATATCCCGATGCAGTATAAAACTATTTACAAACTCGGGATATTACAATAATATATTATTGTAATATCCCGTATTTTTAAATGTTTTAATATTTCATCGGGATATGCAGTGTTAATAATTTTTATATATAAATTATGATATTTTTACGAGTTGATATGTATTTAAAACCTATTTTAATTATTGTGTATTATTTAAAATGCTTTACGTAAAATTTTCCCGGGACTTGTATTTTCGGGGAAATTTTCACGTAAATAATTTACTATTAATTATTTTAAATAGATTTCCAGACTCGCATGAACTCATATATATTTTTAAAGTACTAAATAACATATGTTTGTGTAATTATTTAATTAACTAGGGTTTAATTAATTACCCTAATATTTTATTATTTATTAATTTGTTTTAATATTATTTAATTATTTTTAGGTGTATTAAATTATTAAAATATTAAATTATATGTGTGTGGTGCATATTTAATGTGTGTGATTTTATATTATTTTAATATATAGTGTAAAGTATATATATATACATATATACATTAAATATTAACAAAATTATAAAGTTTGAAATATTTACAAGTGTGCCACCCGAACTTCTTCTTCCTCTCGACCGTTCCCCATCACCGTCCGCCGCTGCTACCACCGTTTTCTTGACGTTGGTGTGTTTTCCGGCGTGCCACCTCCTTCCTCAGCCTTCCCCGCCACCTGTTGCAGCCATTTTCGATGTCTGGAAGCCATTTTTGGCCGGAGAAGCCGAAAGTGGGAGCAACGTCGTTCACGACGTTTCCCGCCACCGTTTTTGACACCGCCGGTCTCTTTCTTCTCCTTGAGCTCCGATGACTGTAATTCCAAGCTTTGTTTCACTTAAAATGGTCTTGATTTGCTTAGGTTTCGATTTTTCCAATTCGACCATTTTAGGTTTCTTGATTTTTTTGAACTTCAATTTGATTGATTCATGAAAAATTCCTTCACAAATGTTAATCCTAGTAGCTTAATCTACATGTGTGAATTTTTGTAGAATTTTTGGAGATTATTTTGATTTTTGGGTATTTTTGAATATTTTAATATTATTTTCTAATTTTCGGAAATTAATTAAATAAATTATGAAATTGTGTTTTATGATAATTATAGGTGTTGAAATGAATTATATAAATTTATTTGGAATTTTTATGAATTTTTATGTATTTATTTTGAATTTTATTAGTTTAGGTAATTTTGGAAAAATTAGGTTAATTATATGTTAACTTGAAATTAATTAGTGAATTGAGTTTAATTATTGATATTATTGATAAATATGTTGAGAAAATTAATTTTGGATAATTATACTTTTTTTGGTGAATTTTTGAATGAATTTTAGTATATATATATATAAGGGCATTTTGGTAATGTTACACAAAATTGGCTAAAAATGTAATTTAATTGGTTTTAATAATTATTTAAGGTATAAAAATGATTTCTACAAATTATTTATTATTTTTAATTAATTAAAACTATTTTTCATAAATTATTTTCAATTATATATATAATATATGATTTTTTTAAATAAAATGAGTTTTATCGGTTTTTAATGTGTTTTAAGGTTAATTACGTAATTTCTATGTATAAAATGTATTTCTATAATATAAGGGTATTTTCAGTATTTTTATAATTATTTTGTGAATTGTGGACCCCGGTCGGTAGACTGTAGTTTGGAGTCTAACCGAGGGGTTGTGGATGAGTTGTTGTGCCTGTTTTTTGAAGTGTGTTTCTTTGGAGGGCCGGCTCTACTCTTTGAATAGAGAGATGTCCATTTTATAGGGGAGGTTCTGCCGAATTTTTGATAGAATTCTCGTAAAACGTGATGTCCGGTCGAACCCTAATTCTATTTCTGTGTGTAATATTCTAGATTGAGTTTTTAGGATTTTCTGTTAGGTTTATCCTGATGTCTGTTATTTTTGTTTGTTTAGTTCCGCCGAGATCGAGGGCTAGTGGACCAGGCCCGTCGGACCCATCTCGAGGAGCGCACTAAGTGTGAGTTACTATTCTATATATATATACTTTAGGGTGCATAATTTAGAAATGTATGTTTTATTTTGACTAAATATGCATAAATAATTGGATTAGTACTTAAGTTTATTTTTAGTTTACTTTTGGTTTATTTTTGGTATATATTAAATTAAATGCATGTTTTATTAACCATTTATGTTTAAAATGTTTTTAAATACATTTCTAGCTTATTTTGTAACTTAATTGGATTTGTTTGACGTCTATATACTCGAAATATACCTGGTTTACTTTTGGTATATTTCCAGTATATATATGGTTTATGATGCTATTTTATTCAACTTCATGCATCATTTATTTGTGAATGTATGTTTTATATTTAATAAATGAAGGATATCGATAGAACGTGCTACATAGTGGGCAGCACCAGGACCGAGTACGTACCGGTGCACTTATAGCATTTAGGCTATATTACTAACCAGTTTGAGGATATTGATTGGATTTGATTTATCTGATGTGTGATGTGATTTGGGAGTGTGATTGCTGGAGCTCGGTTGACCAAGTGTCTCGGGGCCAATCACACTGACAATCAGACTGCTGGAGCTCGGTTGACTTAGTGTCTCGGGGCTAGTCTACTGTCCAAATGGAACAAGTGATTATATTTGGAATAAGTGAACCTGTGTGGCTAGAGTGTTATCTAACACTATTTTGAGGTTGCGATATTCTAGGGTTCTATTTGATCCTTCATAAACTGTGATTTTCAATAAAAATATATAAAATGATTTTATTGCATCTGTGTGTATTTGCTTGTATATATATACATATTATATATATACTTTTGATTGTGTGCATTGACATTTAGTATGCACGTATATATATTATAGTAATTCACTCAGTGAGGTCTGACTCCCCTCCGTTGACTATTTTTCAGGAGAGTCTTCTTCTTCAGACCTCAGTAGCAGGCCTGTACGCCGGATTTCTTCCACCCCGGCTTCTTTGTGTAAACTGCTTATTTGAGTATTGAGTTTTATTTTATGATCTAGACACTTCAGTAGTTATGGTTGTTTCGAAGATGTAGTGTATTGTATCTATATGAGATATGTATTTTAAGAATTTGAATTGAAACCTGTATTAAAGAGTTTATTTATATATGAGATGAGAAATTGATTTAAATCCCGTGGTGGATCATTATTTTGATATTTATGATTTTATTTCTGCTGCATTAAGTGCGGTTATTATTATTATTGCATGTTTTATTTTATTTTAGGCTTGCTACGGGTTTCGGATTCGAAAGAATTCCCATTCCCTAGCACCGGTCATGGCCCCGATTTTGGGTCATGACAAAGTTGGTATCATAGCGGAGTTTTATGTCAGGGCTTAGTTGTGTGAGTCATGGCCCTAGTTTTCAAAGTTGTGTTTTCTTTTGGTAACTACTGCAATGAATTAGGTTCGAGTATGTCTTGATAAGTATTCCTTGCTTTAGTTTTCTATGTTATTCTTCCATTGTCTATTTTGTCTGAATCGTTCTGTTGTCTTTTCAGAATGAGGAGGCGAGCGCATGTCACTCCACCGGTCGTTGAGGCCAAGGATGATGAGTCTTTTCAGGATGAGGTTTTACCTCCTGAGCAGCCAGTTAGACGTAGAGGTCATGGCAGAGGTAGACCTCGAGGAGCAGCAGGCCCGCCGTAGGCAGAGAGAGTTACAGGACGAGGAGCCTGTTGAGCCTGAGTTTGATGTTCCTGTGCCTCCAGCTGTTCAGCCTGCCTATCAGTAGGGTATGTTTGACCTTGAGGCAGCTTTATTCTATGCCAGAGTTGGCTGGATTGCCTTCGATGGGACTTCCGATCCGTTAGACTTTCTGCATGCGATCGAGACTCGGACTCAGACTGCTCATACCGAGTATCAGCGGATTATGATCGTCGAGTTGTCTGTTAAGGGACCATCCCTAGATTGGTTCATTCAGATGATCCAGCCTTATATGATGGCGATGACCTCGGCTCAGTTCAGAGAGCGATTTATGAGGAGATTCTATCCAAAGCCTCTCCGTATGAGCTATCGTCTCCGGTTGACCAGCATTTCTTGTGGTGATCAATCAGTTGAGGAGTACACCCGAGAGTTTCTTCGACTGGGTAGATATGTAGAGGATCTGATGCGAGATCAGTATTTCGCAGTCACTACCTACGTTACTGGATTGGGTTCAGCATTTGCTGGTATGCCTATAGCAGGCCTTACTCTGGAATCTGTGATAGAGTTAGCCAAGGAGATCGAGCTTAGGCTAGTTAGGCAGGGAGCGATGCCTGATTATTACCAGCTGGGAGTTCAGACGAGTGGATTACAGGCTACTCCGTATTCTAATTTTCATGTTGGCTCGAGTAGTCAGCAGCGAGGTCCAACTCAGCAGAGTCAGAGGCAGCAGCAGTGAGTGCATCGGAGCAGTAGACATGGCCGAGGAGGTCAGCGTAGACCATTCAGATTTGGGTCAGGTGCTTCGAGCAGCAGCAGTGGTCGTAGTTCTGGATCAGCTGCCAGTGTTTGTTAGACTTGTGGTAGAGTCCATCAGGGACCGTGTTATCTGACACTACTGACATGCTTCAGATGCGGGCAGACAGGACATTTTTCCAAATCGTGTCCTTACTCTGGGTATCAGCAACTGTAGATTCCACGATTCCCATAGCAGTTGATTGCTAGTACTGCACCCGTGCCATTTCAGTTACCATCAGCCTGGCATTAAAGTTCCACTCAGATTGTTCCACAGCAGAGTCGTGGTAGAGGTACTAGAGGAGCTGTCAGAGGTGTTGGCCAAGCTTCTACCAGTCAGCAGGGAGGTTGAGGACAGGCCAGAGTCTTCCACCTTACTCAGCAGGATGCTCAGGCATCTAATGCAGTTGTGGCAGGTATTGTTTCTGTTTGTTAACTAGATGCATGGGTTTTGTTTGATTCGGGTGCCACGCATTCATTTGTTTCTCCCGTTTTTGCTTCTAAATCTTATTAGCAAGCTTCAATGATGGCTTTTCCTTTGTCTGTTGCCACTCCTCTGAGTGATTCCTTGGACACCGATATTGTTCTTTCTGGTTATCCAGTTCTCGTGGGAGATAGAGAATTACCTGCTGATTTGATTTTGTTGGATGTGATGGAGTTTGACGTTATTTTGGGTATGGATTGGTTATCTCAGCACTATGCCATGGTAGATTGCAGGAATAAAGAGGTGACTTTCAGAATTCCTGATGAAGAAGATTTCAAATTTGTGGGTGATAGGAGTTCAGCACCTCAGAATCTTATTTCTACTATTACGACTAGGAAGTTATTGAGGAAAGGTTGTCAAGGATATTTGGCATTGGTTAAGGATACTTCAGTGGAGAAGTTGTCACTCACAGATGTTCCTATTGCTTGTGAGTTTCCTGATGTTTTTCCTGAGGAGTTGCTAGGTTTACCACCTCATAGAGAGATTGAATTCTGTATAGATGTGGTTCCAGGTACTACTCCTATATCTATGCCACCCTATAGAATGGCTCCTGCAGAGTTGAAAGAGTTGAAGGAGCAGTTGCAAGAGTTATTGGATAAGGGTTTTATCAGACCCAGTGTTTCTCCTTGGGGTGCACCAATCCTATTTGTTAAGAAGAAGGATGGTACCCTGAGACTGTGCATTGACTATAGAGAGTTGCACAAGGTAACAGTGAAGAACAAGTATCCTCTCCCGAGGATAGATGACTTGTTTGATCAGCTACAAGGTGCACAGTTCTTTTCTAAGATTGACTTGAGGTCGAGTTATCATCAGCTGCGGATTAGTGAAGCCGATGTTCCTACGACGACATTCTGCACTAGATATGGACATTATGAGTTTCTGGTGATGTCTTTTGGTTTGACTAATGCACCAGCAGCTTTTATGGACCTAATGAACAGGGTATTCAGACCATATGTGGATTAGTTTGTGGTAGTCTTCATTGATGATATACTGGTTTATTCTAGGAGTATGGAGGAGCATGTATATTTTTTGAGGATTGTACTACAGACACTGAGAGATCATCAGCTTTATGCTAAATTCTCGAAGTGTGATTTCTGGATGGAGAGTGTTTCTTTTCTTGGACACGTGGTGTCTAAAGAAGGTATCCAGGTTGATCCACAGAAGATTAAAGCGGTGTTTGAGTGGCCTAGACCGACTTCTGTGACGGAGATTTAAAGTTTTCTGGGTTTAGCCGGGTATTATAGGCGGTTTATGTAGGATTTTTCCAAAATTGCAGCCCCTATGACTCGCTTAACTCAGAAGAATGTTAGATTCGAGTGGTCAGAAGCTTGTGAGAATAGTTTTCAGTTGTTGAAGGAGAAATTGACCACAGCGCCAGTGTTAGTTTTGCCTAATAGTGTGGACAAGTTCACAGTTTATTGTGATGCCTCTAGAATTGGCCTTGGTTGTGTGTTGATGCAAAATGGAAGGGTGATAGCCTATGCTTCAAGGCAGTTGAAGAAGCATGAGCAGAACTATCCCACACATGACCTTGAAATGGCTGCAGTGATCTTTGCTCTGAAGATTTTGAGACATTATTTGTACGGGGTGACTTGTGAGATATTTACTGATCACAAGAACCTTAAGTACATTTTCCAGCAGAGAGATCTGAATCTGAGGCAGAGAAGATGGTTGGAATTATTGAAAGATTATGATTGTGATATATTATATCATCCAGGTAAAGCTAATGTGGTAGCGGATGCCTTGAGTAGAAAGTCCTTAGGCAGTCTTGCTCACATCAGTGTTGAGAGGAGACCGTTGATCCAGGAGTTGCATTTGTTGGTGGATCAATGTATGATGATGAAGATCAGTAGATCAGGTGGACTGCTAACTCAATTTAAGGTGCGATTTGTACTGAGGGATAGGATTAAAGCAGCTCAGAGCCGAGATCCTATTCTAGAAGAGCTTGTAGAGAATGTTTGAGCAGGGAAGTTCACTGATTTCACACTCGATGATGATGGTGTGTTATGGATCAGTGGTAGATTATGTGTTCCTGATGTGGATGATTTGAGAGAAGAGATCCTAGAGGAAGCACATTCTACAGCTTATAGAATACATCCAGGTGTCACTAAGATGTACCACAATATCAGAGATTTATACTGGTGGGATGGATTGAAGAAGGATGTCACTGATTATGTTGCTAAGTGTCTAATGTGTCAGCAAGTGAAAGCTGAACATCAAAAGCCTTATGGGAAGCTTCAGCCTCTTCCTATTCCCGAGTGGAAGTTGGAAAGGATAGCTATGGATTTTGTGGTAGGTTTACCTCGTTCTAAGGATGGATATGATTCCATCTGGGTGATTGTAGATAGGTTGACGAAGTCTGTACATTTCCTACCTGTGAAAGCCACTTATTCTGTAGCTAGATTGGCGAAGTTATATGTGAAGCATATTGTGTGCCTTCATGGAGTACCTATGTCCATTGTGTCAGATAGAGGTTCAGTGTTTACTTCTCATTTTTGGCAGAAGTTGCAGGAAGCGATGGGCACTAGGTTGGATTTCAGTACTGCTTTTCATCCTCAGACAGATGGTCAGTCTGAGAGGACGATCCAGACATTGGAAGATATGTTGAGGATGTGTGTCATGGATTTGAGAGGTAGTTGGGATGATCATTTGCCACTCGTAGAGTTTGCATATAATAACAGCTACCATAGCAGTATTGGCATGGCACCGTATAAGGCGTTATATGGAAGGAAGTGTAGATCCCTGTTGAGTTGGGATGAGATTGGTGAGAGAGCTTTGACTAGACCTAAGATGGTTCAGGATGCTGCAGAGAAAGTTGTCGTGATTAAGCACAGATTAGAGACCGCAGTTAGCAAAAAGAAGAGCTATGCGGATCCTAGGCGCAGAGATGTGGAGTTTCAGGTTGGAGATTTTGTTTTTCTGAAGGTATCTCCAATGAAGGGTGTGATGAGATTTGGTAGGAAGGGTAAGTTAGCACCGAGATATATCAGACCGTTTGAGATTTTGGAGAGAGTTGGCACTGTTGCATATCGATTGGATTTGCCTCCGAGTATGTCACAAGTGCATCCAGTATTTCATATCTCGATGTTGAGGAAGTATATCTCAAACCCTTCACGTGTGTTGCAGCTCGATAGTATAGAAGTGAGTGAAGATTTGACGTTTGTGGAAGAACCTGTGGCGATTGTTGATTATCAAGTTCGACAGTTGAGGTCAAAGTAGATTCCAATGGTCAAGGTTTTGTGGCGTGGCAACAGAGTTGAGGAGCATACGTGGGAGACTGAAGCTGAGATGCGAGCTTCTTACTCGTATCTCTTTCCTTCTTGATCATTCTCTTTCTAGAATTCGAGGACGAATTCTTGTAAGGGGGGAAGACTGTAATATCCCATGTTTTTAAATGTTTTAATATTTCATTGGGATATGCAGTGTTAATAATTTTTGTATATAAATTATGATATTTTTATGAGTTGATATGTATTTAAAACCTATTTTAATTATTGTGTATTATTTAAAGTGCTTTACGTAAAATTTTCCCGGGACTTATATTTTCGGGGAAATTTTCACATAAATAATTTACTATTAATTATTTTAAATAGATTTCTGAACTCGCATGAACTCATATATATTTTTAAAGTACTAAATAACGTATGTTTGTGTAATTATTTAATTAACTAGGGTTTAATTAATTACCCTAATATTTTATTATTTATTAATTTATTTTAATATTATTTAATTATTTTTAGGTGTATTAAATTATTAAAATATTAAATTATATGTGTGTGGTGTATATTTAATGTGTGTGATTTTATATTATTTTAATATATAGTGTAAAGTATATATATATACATATATACATTAAATATTAACAAAATTATAAAGTTTGAAATATTTACAAGTGTGCCACCCGAACTTCTTCTTCCTCCCCACCGTTCCCCATCATCGTCCGCCATTGCTACCGCCATTTTCTTGCCATTGGTGTGCTGTTGCAGCCGTTTCCGGTGTCTGGAAGCCATTTTTGGCCGGAGAAGCCGAAAGTGGGAGCAACGTCGTTCACGACGTTTTCGACCACCGTTTTTGACACCGTTGGTCTCTTTCTTCTCCTTGAGCTCCGGTGAGTGTGATTCCAAGCTTTGTTTCACTTAAAATGGTCTTGATTTGCTTAGGTTTCGATTTTTCCAATTCGACCATTTTAGGGTTCTTGATTTTTTTGAACTTCAATTTGATTGATTCATGAAAAATTCCTTCACAAATGTTGATACTAATAGCTTAATCTACATGTGTGAATTTTTTTAGAATTTTTGGAGATTATTTTGATTTTTGGGTATTTTTGAATATTTTAATATTATTTTCTAATTTTCGGAAATTAATTAAATAAATTATGAAATTGTGTTTTATGATAATTATAGGTGTTGAAATGAATTATATAAATTTATTTGGAATTTTTATGAATTTTTATGTATTTATTTTGAATTTTATTAGTTTAGGCAATTTTGGAAAAATTAGGTTAATTATATGTTAACTTGAAATTAATTAGTGAATTGAGTTTAATTATTGATATTATTGATAAATATGTTGAGAAAATTAATTTTGGATAATTATACTATTTTTGGTGAATTTTTGAATGAATTTTAGTATATATATACATATATATATATATATATATATAAGGGCATTTTGGTAATTTTACACAAAATTGACTAAAAATGTAATTTAATTGGTTTTAATAATTATTTAAGGTATCAAAATGATTTCTAAAAATTATTTAGTATTTTTAATTAATTAAAACTATTTTTCGTAAATTATTTTCAATTATATATATAATATATGATTTTTCTAAATAAAATGAGTTTTAACGGTTTTTAATGCGTTTTAAGGTTAATTACGTAATTTCTATGTATAAAATGTATTTCTATAATATAAGGGTATTTTTGGTATTTTTATAATTATTCTGTGAATTGTGGACCCCGGTCGGTAGACTGTAGTTTAGAGTCCGACTGAGGGGTTGTGGATGAGTTGTTGTGCCTATTTTTCGAAGTGTGTTTCTTTGCAGGGCCGGCTCTACTCTTGTCACGACCCAAAACAGGGGCCATGACCGGCGCTAGGGAACGGGAATTCTTTCGAATCCGGAACCCGTAGCAAGCCTAAAAATAAAATAAATATGCAATAATAACCATAAAAATATAATATGCAGCGGAAAATAAAAATCATAAATATTACAATATCATCCATATCAACTGGATTTAATTCAAAACTCATCACATCGCATATATAATCTCATAAATGTATAATCTTTATACAAATCCAGTTTTACTATAATACATCTCTTTAAAACAAATACTTTATTTCACAACTACTGAAAATCACAACTACTGCAGTGTCTAGATAAAATAAATAAGACTCAAGTATACAATTTACATAAAGAAGCCGGGGCGGAAGAAATCCGGCGTATCGACCTGCTACTGAGGTCTGAGGAAGTTGACTCTCCTGAAAAATAGTCAACGGAGGGGAGTCAGACCTCACTGAGTGAATTACTATAATATATATACATACACACTAAGTGATAATGCATACAGTCAACAGTATATGAGTAATATGTATATATACAGGCAAATTCATACAGATGCAGAAAAATCATTTTATATATATTTGTCTGAAAATCAACTTTTATGAAGGATCACATAGAACCCTAGAATATCGCAACCTCAGAATAATAGTGTTAAACAACACTCTAGCCATACAGGCTCACTGATTCCAAATATATCCACTTAATCCATATGGACAGTAGACTGGCCCCGAGACACTAAGTCAACCGAGCTCCAGCAG
Organism: Mallotus nudiflorus; assembly: GCA_947683625.1. Taxonomy (NCBI): domain Eukaryota; kingdom Viridiplantae; phylum Streptophyta; class Magnoliopsida; order Malpighiales; family Euphorbiaceae; genus Mallotus; species Mallotus nudiflorus. The sequence continues at coordinate 74,280 of CANTUR010001612.1, forward strand.
TCTGACTGCCAGTGTGATTGGCCCCGAGACACTTGGTCAACCGAGCTCCAGCAATCACACCCACAAACCACATCTCACATATATCAATAATCATAATCAAATCGATATCCACAAATAAGTTAGTAATAAAGCCTAAATACTATAGGCATACCGGTACGTACTCGGTCCTAGTGCTGCCCACTAGGTAGCACGTTCTATTGATATCCTTCATTCTTAAATATAAAACATTCATTCACAAAAATAAATGATGCATGGATATAAATGAAATAGCAATATAAACCATATATATACCGAAAATATACCAAACATAAACTTGGTATATTTTGAGTATATATATGTCAAATAAATCCAATCAAATCATGAATTAAACTAAAAATATATTTAAAAACATTTTAAATATATTTTATTAATAAAACATGTATATAATTTATTATATACCAAAAATGTACCAAAAATATACTTGAATATAAATCATGTTATTTATGCATATTTAATCAAAATAAAACATGCATTTTCTAAATCATGCATCCTAAGCATATATATATAATATAGTAACTCACCTAATGCGCTCCACGAGACAGGTCCGACGGGCCTGGTCCACTAACCCTCGGTCTCGGCGCAACTAAACAAGAAATAATTAATCGACATCAGAATAACCCTAACAGAAATCCTAGAATTCAATCTAGAGTATTCAACACAGAATCGGAAATTAGGGTTCGACTGGATATCACGTTTTACGAGAATTCTACCGGAAATCCGGCAGAACCTCCCCTGTAAAACGGACATCTCTCTACTCAAAAGGGTAGAGCCGACCCTGCAAAGAAAATACACTTCAAAAATAAACACCACAATCAATCACAACCCCTCGGTCGGACTCCAGACTACAATCTGTCGATCGGGGTCCACAAACACAGAATATATATTCAAATATACCAAAAATATCCTTAAATCATTAAAATACATTTCATACGTAGAAATTACATAATAAATCTTGAAACACTGTAAAAATCGATTAAAACTCATTTTATTAGAAAAACCGTATATTATATATATAATTGAAAATAATTCCCGGAAAATAGTTTTAATTAGTTAAAAATACTAAATATTTTGTAGAAATCATTTTTATACCTTAAATAAATATTAAACCAATTAAATTACATTTTTAGACAATTTAGGGTAAAATTACCAAAATACCCCTATATATATATATATATATACCTAAATTACTTCAAAAATTCACCAAAAATCATAAAATTATCCAAAATTAATTTTCTCAACATATTTATCAATAATATCAATAATTAAACTCAATTAACCAATTAAATTCAATTTAAAACACAATTAACTTAATTTTACAAAATCACATAAACTTCAATAATTAAAAATAAATACTTAGAAATTCATAAAAATTCCAAATAAATTTCTATAATTCATTTCAACACTCAATTCAACCATAAACTCCAATTTCATAATTTAAATAATTAATTTCCGAAAATTAGAAAATAATATTAAAATATTCAAAAATACCCAAAAATCCAAACAATCTCCAAAAATTCTGTAAAAATTCATACATGAAGATTAAGCTACCAGGAACAACATTTGTGAAGGAAGTTTCCATGAATCATCCAAATCAAAGCTCAAAAAAATTGAAAACCAAAAGAGGCCGAAAATTTCAAATCGAAACCTAAGCAATTCTAGACCATTTTAGCTCAAACCAAAGCTAGAATAACACTCAACGGAGCTCAAGGAGAAGATAGAGACCGGCGGTGTCGAAAACGGTGGCCGGAGGAGGGAGAAACGGCGGTGAGGAAAAGTGGTGGTCGGCGCCCGCGGGAGAGAAAGAAGAAGAAGAAGAAAAAGAAAAAGAAAGAAAAAGGAAAGAGAAAGAAAAAGAAAAAGAAAGAAAAAGGAAAAGAAAAAAAAATAAAATAAATAAAATAAATTAAAATAATTAAATATTAGTAAATAAATAATAATAAAATAATAAATTTTAATAATTTAATAATAAATAAAATAATCAAATAATAATAAATAAAAAATAAAATATTAGGGTAATAATAAACCCTAATTAAATAAATATACACACACAGGCTTTATTTAATAATTTAAAAATATGTATGAGTTCATGCAAACCCGTAAATACATTTAAAATAATTAATAATACATTGTTTACGTGGAAATTTCCCCGAAAATGAAAGTCCCGGGAAAATTTTACGTAAAACACTGAAAATAATAGACAGTAATTAAAATAGGTTTAAAATACATATCAACTCATAAAAATATCATATGAAATACAGAAATTATTGACACTGCATATCCCGGTACAGTGTAAAAATATTTTTAAAAACACGGGATATTACAAAAATTTTATGTAAGGTACTTAAAATAACATAAAATAATTAAAATCAATTTTAATTAAATAACAAACTCATAAAATATCATAAATATATACAAAAATTATTAACACTGCATATCCCGATGCAGTATAAAACTATTTACAAACTCGGGATATTACAATAATATATTATTGTAATATCCCGTATTTTTAAATGTTTTAATATTTCATCGGGATATGCAGTGTTAATAATTTTTATATATAAATTATGATATTTTTACGAGTTGATATGTATTTAAAACCTATTTTAATTATTGTGTATTATTTAAAATGCTTTACGTAAAATTTTCCCGGGACTTGTATTTTCGGGGAAATTTTCACGTAAATAATTTACTATTAATTATTTTAAATAGATTTCCAGACTCGCATGAACTCATATATATTTTTAAAGTACTAAATAACATATGTTTGTGTAATTATTTAATTAACTAGGGTTTAATTAATTACCCTAATATTTTATTATTTATTAATTTGTTTTAATATTATTTAATTATTTTTAGGTGTATTAAATTATTAAAATATTAAATTATATGTGTGTGGTGCATATTTAATGTGTGTGATTTTATATTATTTTAATATATAGTGTAAAGTATATATATATACATATATACATTAAATATTAACAAAATTATAAAGTTTGAAATATTTACAAGTGTGCCACCCGAACTTCTTCTTCCTCTCGACCGTTCCCCATCACCGTCCGCCGCTGCTACCACCGTTTTCTTGACGTTGGTGTGTTTTCCGGCGTGCCACCTCCTTCCTCAGCCTTCCCCGCCACCTGTTGCAGCCATTTTCGATGTCTGGAAGCCATTTTTGGCCGGAGAAGCCGAAAGTGGGAGCAACGTCGTTCACGACGTTTCCCGCCACCGTTTTTGACACCGCCGGTCTCTTTCTTCTCCTTGAGCTCCGATGACTGTAATTCCAAGCTTTGTTTCACTTAAAATGGTCTTGATTTGCTTAGGTTTCGATTTTTCCAATTCGACCATTTTAGGTTTCTTGATTTTTTTGAACTTCTATTTGATTGATTCATGAAAAATTCCTTCACAAATGTTAATCCTAGTAGCTTAATCTACATGTGTGAATTTTTGTAGAATTTTTGGAGATTATTTTGATTTTTGGGTATTTTTGAATATTTTAATATTATTTTCTAATTTTCGGAAATTAATTAAATAAATTATGAAATTGTGTTTTATGATAATTATAGGTGTTGAAATGAATTATATAAATTTATTTGGAATTTTTATGAATTTTTATGTATTTATTTTGAATTTTATTAGTTTAGGTAATTTTGGAAAAATTAGGTTAATTATATGTTAACTTGAAATTAATTAGTGAATTGAGTTTAATTATTGATATTATTGATAAATATGTTGAGAAAATTAATTTTGGATAATTATACTTTTTTTGGTGAATTTTTGAATGAATTTTAGTATATATATATATAAGGGCATTTTGGTAATTTTACACAAAATTGGCTAAAAATGTAATTTAATTGGTTTTAATAATTATTTAAGGTATAAAAATGATTTCTACAAATTATTTATTATTTTTAATTAATTAAAACTATTTTTCATAAATTATTTTCAATTATATATATAATATATGATTTTTTTAAATAAAATGAGTTTTATCGGTTTTTAATGTGTTTTAAGGTTAATTACGTAATTTCTACGTATAAAATGTATTTCTATAATATAAGGGTATTTTCAGTATTTTTATAATTATTCTGTGAATTGTGGACCCCGGTCGGTAGACTGTAGTTTGGAGTCTAACCGAGGGGTTGTGGATGAGTTGTTGTGCCTGTTTTTTGAAGTGTGTTTCTTTGGAGGGCCGGCTCTACTCTTTGAATAGAGAGATGTCCATTTTATAGGGGAGGTTCTGCCGAATTTTTGATAGAATTCTCGTAAAACGTGATGTCCGGTCGAACCCTAATTCTATTTCTGTGTCTAATATTCTAGATTGAGTTTTTAGGATTTTCTGTTAGGTTTATCCTGATGTCTGTTATTTTTGTTTGTTTAGTTCCGCCGAGATCGAGGGCTAGTGGACCAGGCCCGTCGGACCCATCTCGAGGAGCGCACTAAGTGTGAGTTACTATTCTATATATATATACTTTAGGGTGCATAATTTAGAAATGTATGTTTTATTTTGACTAAATATGCATAAATAATTGGATTAGTACTTAAGTTTATTTTTAGTTTACTTTTGGTTTATTTTTGGTATATATTAAATTAAATGCATGTTTTATTAACCATTTATGTTTAAAATGTTTTTAAATACATTTCTAGCTTATTTTGTAACTTAATTGGATTTGTTTGACGTCTATATACTCGAAATATACCTGGTTTACTTTTGGTATATTTCCAGTATATATATGGTTTATGATGCTATTTTATTCAACTTCATGCATCATTTATTTGTGAATGTATGTTTTATATTTAATAAATGAAGGATATCGATAGAACGTGCTACATAGTGGGCAGCACCAGGACCGAGTACGTACCGGTGCACTTATAGCATTTAGGCTATATTACTAACCAGTTTGAGGATATTGATTGGATTTGATTTATCTGATGTGTGATGTGATTTGGGAGTGTGATTGCTGGAGCTCGGTTGACCAAGTGTCTCGGGGCCAATCACACTGACAATCAGACTGCTGGAGCTCGGTTGACTTAGTGTCTCGGGGCTAGTCTACTGTCCAAATGGAACAAGTGATTATATTTGGAATAAGTGAACCTGTGTGGCTAGAGTGTTATCTAACACTATTTTGAGGTTGCGATATTCTAGGGTTCTATTTGATCCTTCATAAACTGTGATTTTCAATAAAAATATATAAAATGATTTTATTGCATCTGTGTGTATTTGCTTGTATATATATACATATTATATATATACTTTTGATTGTGTGCATTGACATTTAGTATGCACGTATATATATTATAGTAATTCACTCAGTGAGGTCTGACTCCCCTCCGTTGACTATTTTTCAGGAGAGTCTTCTTCTTCAGACCTCAGTAGCAGGCCTGTACGCCGGATTTCTTCCACCCCGGCTTCTTTGTGTAAACTGCTTATTTGAGTATTGAGTTTTATTTTATGATCTAGACACTTCAGTAGTTATGGTTGTTTCGAAGATGTAGTGTATTGTATCTATATGAGATATGTATTTTAAGAATTTGAATTGAAACCTGTATTAAAGAGTTTATTTATATATGAGATGAGAAATTGATTTAAATCCCGTGGTGGATCATTATTTTGATATTTATGATTTTATTTCTGCTGCATTAAGTGCGGTTATTATTATTATTGCATGTTTTATTTTATTTTAGGCTTGCTACGGGTTTCGGATTCGAAAGAATTCCCATTCCCTAGCACCGGTCATGGCCCCGATTTTGGGTCATGACAAAGTTGGTATCATAGCGGAGTTTTATGTCAGGGCTTAGTTGTGTGAGTCATGGCCCTAGTTTTCAAAGTTGTGTTTTCTTTTGGTAACTACTGTAATGAATTAGGTTCGAGTATGTCTTGATAAGTATTCCTTGCTTTAGTTTTCTATGTTATTCTTCCATTGTCTATTTTGTCTGAATCGTTCTGTTGTCTTTTCAGAATGAGGAGGCGAGCGCATGTCACTCCACCGGTCGTTGAGGCCAAGGATGATGAGTCTTTTCAGGATGAGGTTTTACCTCCTGAGCAGCCAGTTAGACGTAGAGGTCATGGCAGAGGTAGACCTCGAGGAGCAGCAGGCCGCCGTAGGCAGAGAGAGTTACAGGACGAGGAGCCTGTTGAGCCTGAGTTTGATGTTCCTGTGCCTCCAGCTGTTCAGCCTGCCTATCAGTAGGGTATGTTTGACCTTGAGGCAGCTTTATTCTATGCCAGAGTTGGCTGGATTGCCTTCGATGGGACTTCCGATCCGTTAGACTTTCTGCATGCGATCGAGACTCGGACTCAGACTGCTCATACCGAGTATCAGCGGATTATGATCGTCGAGTTGTCTGTTAAGGGACCATCCCTAGATTGGTTCATTCAGATGATCCAGCCTTATATGATGGCGATGACCTCGGCTCAGTTCAGAGAGCGATTTATGAGGAGATTCTATCCAAAGCCTCTCCGTATGAGCTATCGTCTCCGGTTGACCAGCATTTCTTGTGGTGATCAATCAGTTGAGGAGTACACCCGAGAGTTTCTTCGACTGGGTAGATATGTAGAGGATCTGATGCGAGATCAGTATTTCGCAGTCACTACCTACGTTACTGGATTGGGTTCAGCATTTGCTGGTATGCCTATAGCAGGCCTTACTCTGGAATCTGTGATAGAGTTAGCCAAGGAGATCGAGCTTAGGCTAGTTAGGCAGGGAGCGATGCCTGATTATTACCAGCTGGGAGTTCAGACGAGTGGATTACAGGCTACTCCGTATTCTAATTTTCATGTTGGCTCGAGTAGTCAGCAGCGAGGTCCAACTCAGCAGAGTCAGAGGCAGCAGCAGTGAGTGCATCGGAGCAGTAGACATGGCCGAGGAGGTCAGCGTAGACCATTCAGATTTGGGTCAGGTGCTTCGAGCAGCAGCAGTGGTCGTAGTTCTGGATCAGCTGCCAGTGTTTGTTAGACTTGTGGTAGAGTCCATCAGGGACCGTGTTATCTGACACTACTGACATGCTTCAGATGCGGGCAGACAGGACATTTTTCCAAATCGTGTCCTTACTCTGGGTATCAGCAACTGTAGATTCCACGATTCCCATAGCAGTTGATTGCTAGTACTGCACCCGTGCCATTTCAGTTACCATCAGCCTGGCATTAAAGTTCCACTCAGATTGTTCCACAGCAGAGTCGTGGTAGAGGTACTAGAGGAGCTGTCAGAGGTGTTGGCCAAGCTTCTACCAGTCAGCAGGGAGGTTGAGGACAGGCCAGAGTCTTCCACCTTACTCAGCAGGATGCTCAGGCATCTAATGCAGTTGTGGCAGGTATTGTTTCTGTTTGTTACCTAGATGCATGGGTTTTGTTTGATTTGGGTGCCACGCATTCATTTGTTTCTCCCGTTTTTGCTTCTAAATCTTATTAGCAAGCTTCAATGATGGCTTTTCCTTTGTCTGTTGCCACTCCTCTGAGTGATTCCTTGGACACCGATATTGTTCTTTCTGGTTGTCCAGTTCTCGTGGGAGATAGAGAATTACCTGCTGATTTGATTTTGTTGGATGTGATGGAGTTTGACGTTATTTTGGGTATGGATTGGTTATCTCAGCACTATGCCATGGTAGATTGCAGGAATAAATAGGTGACTTTCAGAATTCCTGATGAAGAAGATTTCAAATTTGTGGGTGATAGGAGTTCAGCACCTCAGAATCTTATTTCTACTATTACGACTAGGAAGTTATTGAGGAAAGGTTGTCAAGGATATTTGGCATTGGTTAAGGATACTTCAGTGGAGAAGTTGTCACTCACAGATGTTCCTATTGCTTGTGAGTTTCCTGATGTTTTTCCTGAGGAGTTGCTAGGTTTACCACCTCATAGAGAGATTGAATTCTGTATAGATGTGGTTCCAGGTACTACTCCTATATCTATGCCACCCTATAGAATGGCTCCTGCAGAGTTGAAAGAGTTGAAGGAGCAGTTGCAAGAGTTATTGGATAAGGGTTTTATCAGACCCAGTGTTTCTCCTTGGGGTGCACCAATCCTATTTGTTAAGAAGAAGGATGGTACCCTGAGACTGTGCATTGACTATAGAGAGTTGCACAAGGTAACAGTGAAGAACAAGTATCCTCTCCCGAGGATAGATGACTTGTTTGATCAGCTACAAGGTGCACAGTTCTTTTCTAAGATTGACTTGAGGTCGAGTTATCATCAGCTGCGGATTAGTGAAGCCGATGTTCCTACGACGACATTCTGCACTAGATATGGACATTATGAGTTTCTGGTGATGTCTTTTGGTTTGACTAATGCACCAGCAGCTTTTATGGACCTAATGAACAGGGTATTCAGACCATATGTGGATTAGTTTGTGGTAGTCTTCATTGATGATATACTGGTTTATTCTAGGAGTATGGAGGAGCATGTATATTTTTTGAGGATTGTACTACAGACACTGAGAGATCATCAGCTTTATGCTAAATTCTCGAAGTGTGATTTCTGGATGGAGAGTGTTTCTTTTCTTGGACACGTGGTGTCTAAAGAAGGTATCCAGGTTGATCCACAGAAGATTAAAGCGGTGTTTGAGTGGCCTAGACCGACTTCTGTGACGGAGATTTAAAGTTTTCTGGGTTTAGCCGGGTATTATAGGCGGTTTATGTAGGATTTTTCCAAAATTGCAGCCCCTATGACTCGCTTAACTCAGAAGAATGTTAGATTCGAGTGGTCAGAAGCTTGTGAGAATAGTTTTCAGTTGTTGAAGGAGAAATTGACCACAGCGCCAGTGTTAGTTTTGCCTAATAGTGTGGACAAGTTCACAGTTTATTGTGATGCCTCTAGAATTGGCCTTGGTTGTGTGTTGATGCAAAATGGAAGGGTGATAGCCTATGCTTCAAGGCAGTTGAAGAAGCATGAGCAGAACTATCCCACACATGACCTTGAAATGGCTGCAGTGATCTTTGCTCTGAAGATTTTGAGACATTATTTGTACGGGGTGACTTGTGAGATATTTACTGATCACAAGAACCTTAAGTACATTTTCCAGCAGAGAGATCTGAATCTGAGGCAGAGAAGATGGTTGGAATTATTGAAAGATTATGATTGTGATATATTATATCATACAGGTAAAGCTAATGTGGTAGCGGATGCCTTGAGTAGAAAGTCCTCAGGCAGTCTTGCTCACATCAGTGTTGAGAGGAGACCGTTGATCCAGGAGTTGCATTTGTTGGTGGATCAATGTATGATGATGAAGATCAGTAGATCAGGTGGACTGCTAACTCAATTTAAGGTGCGATTTGTACTGAGGGATAGGATTAAAGCAGCTCAGAGCCGAGATCCTATTCTAGAAGAGCTTGTAGAGAATGTTTGAGCAGGGAAGTTCACTGATTTCACACTCGATGATGATGGTGTGTTATGGATCAGTGGTAGATTATGTGTTCCTGATGTGGATGATTTGAGAGAAGAGATCCTAGAGGAAGCACATTCTACAGCTTATAGAATACATCCAGGTGTCACTAAGATGTACCACAGTATCAGAGATTTATACTGGTGGGATGGATTGAAGAAGGATGTCACTGATTATGTTGCTAAGTGTCTAATGTGTCAGCAAGTGAAAGCTGAACATCAAAAGCCTTATGGGAAGCTTCAGCCTCTTCCTATTCCCGAGTGGAAGTGGGAAAGGATAGCTATGGATTTTGTGGTAGGTTTACCTCGTTCTAAGGATGGATATGATTCCATCTGGGTGATTGTAGATAGGTTGACGAAGTCTGTACATTTCCTACCTGTGAAAGCCACTTATTCTGTAGCTAGATTGGCGAAGTTATATGTGAAGCATATTGTGTGCCTTCATGGAGTACCTATGTCCATTGTGTCAGATAGAGGTTCAGTGTTTACTTCTCATTTTTGGCAGAAGTTGCAGGAAGCGATGGGCACTAGGTTGGATTTCAGTACTGCTTTTCATCCTCAGACAGATGGTCAGTCTGAGAGGACGATCCAGACACTGGAAGATATGTTGAGGATGTGTGTCATGGATTTGAGAGGTAGTTGGGATGATCATTTGCCACTCGTAGAGTTTGCATATAATAACAGCTACCATAGCAGTATTTGCATGGCACCGTATAAGGCGTTATATGGAAGGAAGTGTAGATCCCTGTTGAGTTGGGATGAGATTGGTGAGAGAGCTTTGACTAGACCTAAGATGGTTCAGGATGCTGCAGAGAAAGTTGTCGTGATTAAGCACAGATTAGAGACCGCAGTTAGCAAAAAGAAGAGCTATGCGGATCCTAGGCGCAGAGATGTGGAGTTTCAGGTTGGAGATTTTGTTTTTCTGAAGGTATCTCCAATGAAGGGTGTGATGAGATTTGGTAGGAAGGGTAAGTTAGCACCGAGATATATCAGACCGTTTGAGATTTTGGAGAGAGTTGGCACTGTTGCATATCGATTGGATTTGCCTCCGAGTATGTCACAAGTGCATCCAGTATTTCATATCTCGATGTTGAGGAAGTATATCTCAAACCCTTCACATGTGTTGCAGCTCGATAGTATAGAAGTGAGTGAAGATTTGACGTTTGTGGAAGAACCTGTGGCGATTGTTGATTATCAAGTTCGACAGTTGAGGTCAAAGTAGATTCCAATGGTCAAGGTTTTGTGGCGTGGCAACAGAGTTGAGGAGCATACGTGGGAGACTGAAGCTGAGATGCGAGCTTCTTACCCGTATCTCTTTCCTTCTTGATCATTCTCTTTCTAGAATTCGAGGACGAATTCTTGTAAGGGGGGAAGACTGTAATATCCCATGTTTTTAAATGTTTTAATATTTCATTGGGATATGCAGTGTTAATAATTTTTGTATATAAATTATGATATTTTTATGAGTTGATATGTATTTAAAACCTATTTTAATTATTGTGTATTATTTAAAGTGCTTTACGTAAAATTTTCCCGGGACTTATATTTTCGGGGAAATTTTCACGTAAATAATTTACTATTAATTATTTTAAATAGATTTCTGAACTCGCATGAACTCATATATATTTTTAAAGTACTAAATAACGTATGTTTGTGTAATTATTTAATTAACTAGGGTTTAATTAATTACCCTAATATTTTATTATTTATTAATTTATTTTAATATTATTTAATTATTTTTAGGTGTATTAAATTATTAAAATATTAAATTATATGTGTGTGGTGTATATTTAATGTGTGTGATTTTATATTATTTTAATATATAGTGTAAAGTATATATATATACATATATACATTAAATATTAACAAAATTATAAAGTTTGAAATATTTACAAGTGTGCCACCCGAACTTCTTCTTCCTCCCCACCGTTCCCCATCATCGTCCGCCATTGCTACCGCCATTTTCTTGCCATTGGTGTGCTGTCTGGCGTGCCACTTCCTTCCTCAGCCTTCCCTGCCGCCTGTTGCAGCCGTTTCCGGTGTCTGGAAGCCATTTTTGGCCGGAGAAGCCGAAAGTGGGAGCAACGTCGTTCACGACGTTTTCGACCACCGTTTTTGACACCGTTGGTCTCTTTCTTCTCCTTGAGCTCCGGTGAGTGTGATTCCAAGCTTTGTTTCACTTAAAATGGTCTTGATTTGCTTAGGTTTCGATTTTTCCAATTCGACCATTTTAGGGTTCTTGATTTTTTTGAACTTCAATTTGATTGATTCATGAAAAATTCCTTCACAAATGTTGATACTAATAGCTTAATCTACATGTGTGAATTTTTTTAGAATTTTTGGAGATTATTTTGATTTTTGGGTATTTTTGAATATTTTAATATTATTTTCTAATTTTCGGAAATTAATTAAATAAATTATGAAATTGTGTTTTATGATAATTATAGGTGTTGAAATGAATTATATAAATTTATTTGGAATTTTTATGAATTTTTATGTATTTATTTTGAATTTTATTAGTTTAGGCAATTTTGGAAAAATTAGGTTAATTATATGTTAACTTGAAATTAATTAGTGAATTGAGTTTAATTATTGATATTATTGATAAATATGTTGAGAAAATTAATTTTGGATAATTATACTATTTTTGGTGAATTTTTGAATGAATTTTAGTATATATATACATATATATATATATAAGGGCATTTTGGTAATTTTACACAAAATTGACTAAAAATGTAATTTAATTGGTTTTAATAATTATTTAAGGTATCAAAATGATTTCTAAAAATTATTTAGTATTTTTAATTAATTAAAACTATTTTTCGTAAATTATTTTCAATTATATATATAATATATGATTTTTCTAAATAAAATGAGTTTTAACGGTTTTTAATGCGTTTTAAGGTTAATTACGTAATTTCTATGTATAAAATGTATTTCTATAATATAAGGGTATTTTTGGTATTTTTATAATTATTCTGTGAATTGTGGACCCCGGTCGGTAGACTGTAGTTTGGAGTCCGACCGAGGGGTTGTGGATGAGTTGTTGTGCCTATTTTTCGAAGTGTGTTTCTTTGCAGGGCCGGCTCTACTCTTGTCACGACCCAAAACAGGGGCCATGACCGGCGCTAGGGAACGGGAATTCTTTCGAATCCGGAACCCGTAGCAAGCCTAAAAATAAAATAAATATGCAAATAATAACCATAAAAATATAATATGCAGCGGAAAATAAAAATCATAAATATTACAATATCATCCATATCAACTGGATTTAATTCAAAACTCATCACATCGCATATATAATCTCATAAATGTATAATCTTTATACAAATCCAGTTTTACTATAATACATCTCTTTAAAACAAATACTTTATTTCACAACTACTGAAAATCACAACTACTGCAGTGTCTAGATAAAATAAATAAGACTCAAGTATACAATTTACATAAAGAAGCCGGGGCGGAAGAAATCCGGCGTATCGACCTGCTACTGAGGTCTGAGGAAGTTGACTCTCCTGAAAAATAGTCAACGGAGGGGAGTCAGACCTCACTGAGTGAATTACTATAATATATATACATACACACTAAGTGATAATGCATACAGTCAACAGTATATGAGTAATATGTATATATACAGGCAAATTCATACAGATGCAGAAAAATCATTTTATATATATTTGTCTGAAAATCAACTTTTATGAAGGATCACATAGAACCCTAGAATATCGCAACCTCAGAATAATAGTGTTAAACAACACTCTAGCCATACAGGCTCACTGATTCCAAATATATCCACTTAATCCATATGGACAGTAGACTGGCCCCGAGACACTAAGTCAACCGAGCTCCAGCAGTCTGACTGCCAGTGTGATTGGCCCCGAGACACTTGGTCAACCGAGCTCCAGCAATCACACCCACAAACCACATCTCACATATATCAATAATCATAATCAAATCGATATCCACAAATAAGTTAGTAATAAAGCCTAAATACTATAGGCATACCGGTACGTACTCGGTCCTAGTGCTGCCCACTAGGTAGCACGTTCTATTGATATCCTTCATTCTTAAATATAAAACATTCATTCACAAAAATAAATGATGCATGGATATAAATGAAATAGCAATATAAACCATATATATACCCGAAAATATACCAAACATAAACCTGGTATATTTTGAGTATATATATGTCAAATAAATCCAATCAAATCATAAATTAAACTAAAAATATATTTAAAAACATTTTAAATATATTTTATTAATAAAACATGTATATAATTTATTATATACCAAAAAATGTACCAAAAATATACTTGAATATAAATCATGTTATTTATGCATATTTAATCAAAATAAAACATGCATTTTCTAAATCATGCATCCTAAGCATATATATATAATATAGTAACTCACCTAATGCGCTCCACGAGACAGGTCCGACGGGCCTGGTCCACTAACCCTCGGTCTCGGCGCAACCTAAACAAGAAATAATTAATCGACATCAGAATAACCCTAACAGAAATCCTAGAATTCAATCTAGAGTATTCAACACAGAATCGGAAATTAGGGTTCGACTGGATATCACGTTTTACGAGAATTCTACCGGAAATCCGGCAGAACCTCCCCTGTAAAACGGACATCTCTCTACTCAAAAGGGTAGAGCCGACCCTGCAAAGAAAATACACTTCAAAAATAAACACCACAATCAATCACAACCCCTCGGTCGGACTCCAGACTACAATCTGTCGACCGGGGTCCACAAACACAGAATATATATTCAAATATACCAAAAATATCCTTAAATCATTAAAATACATTTCATACGTAGAAATTACATAATAAATCTTGAAACACTGTAAAAAATCGAATTAAAACTCATTTTATTAGAAAAACCGTATATTATATATATAATTGAAAATAATTCCCGGAAAATAGTTTTAATTAGTTAAAAATACTAAATATTTTGTAGAAATCATTTTTATACCTTAAATAAATATTAAACCAATTAAATTACATTTTAGACAATTTAGGGTAAAATTACCAAAATACCCCTATATATATATATATATATATATACCTAAATTACTTCAAAAATTCACCAAAAATCATACAATTATCCAAAATTAATTTTCTCAACATATTTATCAATAATATCAATAATTAAACTCAATTAACCAATTAAATTCAATTTAAACACAATTAACTTAATTTTACAAAATCACATAAACTTCAATAATTAAAAATAAATACTTAGAAATTCATAAAATTCCAAATAAAATTTCTATAATTCATTTCAACACTCAATTCAACCATAAACTCCAATTTCATAATTTAAATAATTAATTCCGAAAATTAGAAAATAATATTAAAATATTCAAAAATACCCAAAAAATCCAAACAATCTCCAAAAATTCTGTAAAAATTCATACATGAAGATTAAGCTACCAGGAACAACATTTGTGAAGGAAGTTTCCATGAATCATCCAAATCGAAGCTCAAAAAAATCGAAAACCAAAAGAGGCCGAAAATTTCAAATCGAAACCTAAGCAATTCTAGACCATTTTAGCTCAAACCAAAGCTAGAATAACACTCACCGGAGCTCAAGGAGAAGATAGAGACCGGCGGTGTCGAAAACGGTGGCCGGAGGAGGGAGAAACGGCGGTGAGGAAAAGTGGTGGTCGGCGCCCGCGGGAGAGAAAGAAGAAAGAAGAAGAAAAAGAAAAAGAAAGGAAAAAGGAAAGAGAAAGAAAAAGAAAAAGAAAGAAAAAGGAAAAGAAAAAAAAATAAAAAAAAATAAATTAAAATAATTAAATATTAGTAAATAAATAATAATAAAATAATAAATTTTAATAATTTAATAATAAATAAAATAATCAATAATAATAAATAAAAAATAAAATATTAGGGTAATAATAAACCCTAATTAAATAAATATACACACACAGGCTTTATTTAATAATTTAAAATATGTATGAGTTCATGCAAACCCGTAAATCATTTAAAATAATTAATAATACATTGTTTACGTGGAAATTTCCCCGAAATGAAAGTCCCGGGAAAATTTTACGTAAAACACTGAAAATAATAGACAGTAATTAAAAATAGGTTTAAAATACATATCAACTCATAAAAATATCATATGAAATACAAGAAATTATTGACACTGCATATCCCGGTACAGTGTAAAAATATTTTTAAAAACACGGGATATTACAAAAATTTTATGTAAGGTACTTAAAATAACATAAAATAATTAAAATCAATTTTAATTAAATAACAAACTCATAAAATATCATAAATATATACAAAAATTATTAACACTGCATATCCCGATGCAGTAATAAAAACTATTTACAAACTCGGGATATTACAATAATATATTATTGTAATATCCCGTATTTTTAAATGTTTTAATATTTCATCGGGAGATATGCAGTGTTAATAATTTTTATATATAAATTATGATATTTTTACGAGTTGATTGTATTTAAAACCTATTTTAATTATTGTGTATTATTTAAAATGCTTTACGTAAAATTTTCCCGGGACTTGTATTTTCGGGGAAATTTTCACGTAAATAATTTACTATTAATTATTTTAAATAGATTTCAGACTCGCATGAACTCATATATATTTTTAAAGTACTAAATAACATATGTTTGTGTAATTATTTAATTAACTAGGGTTTAATTAATTACCCTAATATTTTATTATTTATTAATTTGTTTTAATATTATTTAATTATTTTTAGGTGTATTAAATTATTAAAATATTAAATTATATGTGTGTGGTGCATATTTAATGTGTGTGATTTTATATTATTTTAATATATAGTGTAAAGTATATATATATACATAGTATACATTAAATATTAACAAAATTATAAGTTTGAAATATTTACAAGTGTGCCACCCGAACTTCTTACTTCCTCTCGACCGTTCCCCATCACCGTCCGCCGCTGCTTACCACCGTTTTCTTGACGTTGGTGTGTTTTCCGGCGTGCCACCTCCTTCCTCAGCCTTCCCCGCCACCTGTTGCAGCCATTTTCGATGTCTGGAAGCCATTTTTGGCCGGAGGAAGCCGAAAGTGGGAGCAACGTCGTCACGACGTTTCCCGCCACCGTTTTTGACACCGCCGGTCTCTTTCTTCTCCTTGAGCTCCGATGACTGTAATTCCAAGCTTTGTTTCACTAAAATGGTCTTGATTTGCTTAGGTTTCGATTTTTCCAATTCGACCATTTTAGGTTTCTTGATTTTTTTGAACTTCTATTTGATTGATTCATGAAAAATTCCTTCACAAATGTTAATCCTAGTAGCTTAATCTACATGTGTGAATTTTTGTAGAATTTTTGGAGATTATTTTGATTTTTGGGTATTTTTGAATATTTTAATAGTATTTTCTAATTTTCGGAAATTAATTAAATAAATTATGAAATTGTGTTTTATGATAATTATAGGTGTTGAAATGAATTATATAAATTTATTTGGAATTTTTTATGAATTTTATGTATTTATTTTGAATTTTATTAGTTTAGGTAATTTTGGAAAAATTAGGTTAATATATGATTAACTTGAAATTAATTAGTGAATTGAGTTTAATTATTGATATTATTGATAAATATGTTGAGAAAATTAATTTTGGATAATATACTTTTTTTGGTGAATTTTTGAATGAATTTTAGTATATATATATATAAGGGCATTTTGGTAATTTTACACAAAATTGGCTAAAAATGTAATTTAATTGGTTTTAATAATTATTTAAGGTATAAAATGATTTCTACAAATTATTTATTATTTTTAATTAATTAAAACTATTTTTCATAAATTATTTCAATTATATATATAATATATGATTTTTTTAAATAAATGATTTTATCGGTTTTTAATGTGTTTTAAGGTTAATTACGTAATTTCTACGTATAAATGTATTTCTATAATATAGGGTATTTTCAGTATTTTTATAATTATTCTGTGAATTGTGGACCCCGGTCGGTAGACTGTAGTTTGGAGTCTAACCGAGGGGTTGTGGATGAGTTGTTGTGCCTGTTTTTTGAAGTGTGTTTTCTTTGGAGGGCCGGCTCTACTCTTTGAATAGAGAGATGTCCATTTTATAGGGGAGGTTCTGCCGAATTTTGATAGAATTCTCGTAAAACGTGATGGTCCGGTCAAACCCTAATTCTATTTCTGTGTCTAATATTCTAGATTGAGTTTTTAGGATTTTCTGTTAGTTTATCCTGATGTCTGTTATTTTTGTTTGATTAGTTCCGCCGAGATCGAGGGCTAGTGACCAGGCCCGTCGGACCCATCTCGAGGAGCGCACTAAGTGTGAGTTACTATTCTATATATATATACTTTAGGGTGCATAATTTAGAATGTATGTTTTATTTTGACTAAATATGCATAAATAATTGGAATTAGTACTTAAGTTTATTTTTAGTTTACTTTGGTTTATTTTTGGTATATATTAAAATTAAATGCATGTTTTATTAACCATTTATGTTTAAAATGTTTTTAAATACATTTATAGCTTATTTTGTAACTTAATTGGATTTGTTTGACGTCTATATACTCGAAATATACCTGGTTTACTTTTGAATATTTCCAGTATATATATGGTTTAATGATGCTATTTTATTCAACTTCATGCATCATTTATTTGTGAATGTATGTTTTATATTTAATAAATGAAGGATATCGATAGAACGTGCTACATAGTGGGCAGCACCAGGACCGAGTACGTACCGGTGCACTTATAGCATTTAGGCTATATTACTAACCAGTTTGAGGGATATTGATTGGATTTGATTTATCTGATGTGTGATGTGATTTGGGAGTGTGATTGCTGGAGCTCGGTTGACCAAGTGTCTCGGGCCAATCACACTGACAATCAGACTGCTGGAGCTCGGTTGACTTAGTGTCTCGGGGCTAGTCTACTGTCCAAATGGAACAAGTGATTATATTTGGAATAAGTGAACTGTGTGGCTAGAGTGTTATCTAACACTATTTTGAGGTGCGATATTCTAGGGTTCTATTTGATCCTTCATAAACTGTGATTTTCAATAAAAATATATAAAATGATTTTATTGCATCTGTGTGTATTTGCTTGTATATATATACATATTATATATATACTTTTGATTGTGTGCATTGACATTTAGTATGCACGTATATATATTATAGTATTCACACAGTGAGGTCTGACTCCCCTCCGTTGACTATTTTTCATGGAGAGTCTTCTTCTTCAGACCTCAGTAGCAGGCCTGTAACGCCGGATTTCTTCCACCCCGGCTTCTTTGTGTAAACTGCTTATTTGAGTATTGAGTTTTATTTTATGATCTAGACACTTCAGTAGTTATGGTTGTTTCGAAGATGTAGTGTATTGTATCTATATGAGATATGTATTTTAAGAATTTGAATTGAAACCTGTATTAAGAGTTTATTTATATATGAGATGAGAAATTGATTTAAATCCCGTGGTGGATCATTATTTTGATATTTATGATTTTATTTCTGCTGCATTAAGTGCGGTTATTATTATTATTGCATGTTTTATTTTATTTTAGGCTTGCTACGGGTTTTCGGATTCGAAAGAATTCCCATTCCCTAGCACCGGTCATGGCCCCGATTTTGGGTCATGACAAAGTTGGTATCATAGCGGAGTTTTATGTCAGGGCTTAGTTGTGTGAGTCATGGCCCTAGTTTTCAAAGTTGTGTTTTCTTTTGGTAACTACTGTAATGAATTAGGTTCGAGTATGTCTTGATAAGTATTCCTGCTTTAGTTTTCTATGTATTCTTCCATTGTCTATTTTGGTCTGAATCGTTCTGTTGTCTTTTCAGAATGAGGAGGCGAGCGCATGTCACTCCACCGGTCGTTGAGGCCAAGGATGATGAGTCTTTTCAGGATGAGTTTTACCTCCCTGAGCAGCCAGTTAGACGTAGAGGTCATGGCAGAGGTAGACCTCGAGGAGCAGCAGGCCGCCGTAGCAGAGAGAGTTACAGACGAGGAGCCTGTTGAGCCTGAGTTTGATGTTCCTGTGCCTCCAGCTGTTCAGCCTGCCTATCAGTAGGGTATGTTTGACCTTGAGGCAGCTTTATTCTATGCCAGAGTTGGCTGGATTGCCTTCGATGGGACTTCCGATCCGTTAGACTTTCTGCATGCGATCGAGACTCGGACTCAGACTGCTCATACCGAGTATCAGCGGATTATGATCGTCGAGTTGTCTGTTAAGGGACCATCCCTAGATTGGTTCATTCAGATGATCCAGCCTTATATGATGGCGATGACCTCGGCTCAGTTCAGAGAGCGATTTATGAGGAGATTCCTATCCAAAGCCTCTCCGTATGAGCTATCGTCTCCGGTTGACCAGCATTTCTTGTGGTGATCAATCAGTTGAGGAGTACACCCGAGAGTTTCTTCGACTGGGTAGATATATAGAGGATCTGATGCGAGATCAGTATTTCGCAGTCACTACCTACGTTACTGGATTGGGTTCAGCATTTGCTGGTATGCCTATAGCAGGCCTTACTCTGGAATCTGTGATAGAGTTAGCCAGGAGATCGGAGCTTAGGCTAGTTAGGCAGGGAGCGATGCCTGATTATTACCAGCTGGGAGTTCAGACGAGTGGATTACAGGCTACTCCGTATTCTAATTTTCATGTTGGCTCGAGTAGTCAGCAGCGAGGTCCAACTCAGCAGAGTCAGAGGCAGCAGCAGTGAGTGCATCGGAGCAGTAGACATGGCCGAGGAGGTCAGCGTAGACCATTCAGATTTGGGTCAGGTGCTTCGAGCAGCAGCAGTGGTCGTAGTTCTGGATCAGCTGCCAGTGTTTGTTAGACTTGTGGTAGAGTCCATCAGGGACCGTGTTATCTGACACTACTGACATGCTTCAGATGCGGGCAGACAGGACATTTTTCCAAATCGTGTCCTTACTCTGGGTATCAGCAACTGTAGATTCCACGATTCCCATAGCAGTTGATTGCTAGTAACTGCACCCGTGCCATTTCAGTTACCATCAGCCTGGCATTAAAGTTCCACTCAGATTGTTCCACAGCAGAGTCGTGGTAGAGGTACTAGAGGAGCTGTCAGAGGTGTTGGCCAAGCTTCTACCTAGTCAGCAGGGAGGTTGAGGACAGGCCAGAGTCTTCCACCTTACTCAGCAGGATGCTCAGGCATCTAATGCAGTTGTGGCAGGTATTGTTTCTGTTTGTTACCTAGATGCATGGGTTTTGTTTGATTTGGGTGCCACGCATTCATTTGTTTCTCCCGTTTTTGCTTCTAAATCTTATTAGCAAGCTTCAATGATGGCTTTTCCTTTGTCTGTTGCCACTCCTCTGAGTGATTCCTTGGACACCGATATTGTTCTTTTCTGGTTGTCCAAGTTCTCGTTGGGAGATAGAGAATTACCTGCTGATTTGATTTTGTTGGATGTGATGGAGTTTGACGTTATTTTGGGTATGGATTGGTTATCTCAGCACTATGCCATGGTAGATTGCAGGAATAAATAGGTGACTTTCAGAATTCCTGATGAAGAAGATTTCAAATTTGTGGGTGATAGGAGTCAGCACCTCAGAATCTTATTCTACTATTACGACTAGGAAGTTATTGAGGAAAGGTTGTCAAGGATATTTGGCATTGGTTAAGGATACTTCAGTGGAGAAGTTGTCACTCACAGATGTTCCTATTGCTTGTGAGTTTCCTGATGTTTTTCCTGAGGAGTTGCTAGGTTTACCACTCATAGAGAGATTGAATTCTGTATAGATGTGGTTCCAGGTACTACTCCTATATCTATGCCACCCTATAGAATGGCTCCTGCAGAGTTGAAAGAGTTGAAGGAGCAGTTGCAAGAGTTATTGGATAAGGGTTTTATCAGACCCAGTGTTTCTCCTCCTGGGGTGCACCAATCCTATTTGTTAAGAAGAAGGATGGTACCCTGAGACTGTGCATTGACTATAGAGAGTTGCACAAGGTAACAGTGAAGAACAAGTATCCTCTCCCGAGGATAGATGACTTGTTTGATCAGCTACAAGGTGCACAGTTCTTTTCTAAGATTGACTTGAGGTCGAGTTATCATCAGCTGGGATTAGTGAAGCCGATGTTCCTACGACGACATCTGCACTAGATATGGGACATTATGAGTTTCTGGTGATGTCTTTTGGTTTGACTAATGCACCACCAGCACTTTATGGACCTAATGAACAGGGTATTCAGACCATATGTGGATTAGTTTGTGGTAGTCTTCATTGATGATATACTGGTTTATTCTAGGAGTATGGAGGAGCATGTATATTTTTGAGGATTGTACTACAGACACTGAGAGATCATCAGCTTTATGCTAAATTCTCGAAGTGTGATTTCTGGATGGGAGAGTGTTTCTTTTCTTGGACACGTCGGTGTCTAAAGAAGGTATCCAGGTTGATCCACAGAAAGATTAAAGCGGTGTTTGAGTGGCCTAGACCGACTTCTGTGACGGAGATTTAAAGTTTTCTGGGTTTAGCCGGGTATTATAGGGCGGTTTATGTAGGATTTTTCCAAATTGCAGCCCCTATGACTCGCTTACTCAGAAGAATGTTAGATTCGAGTGGTCAGAAGCTTGTGAGAATAGTTTTCAGTTGTTGAAGGGAGAAATTGACCACAGCGCCAGTGTTAGTTTTGCCTAATAGTGTGGACAAGTTCACAGTTTATTGTGATGCCTCTAGAATTGGCCTTGGTTGTGTGTTGATGCAAAATGGAAGGGTGATAGCCTATGCTTCAAGGCAGTTGAAGAAGCATGAGCAGAACTATCCCACACATGACCTTGAAATGGCTGCAGATGATCTTTGCTCTGAAGATTTTGAGACATTATTTGTACGGGGTGACTTGTGAGATA
This sequence comes from Mallotus nudiflorus, assembly GCA_947683625.1. Classification (NCBI taxonomy): domain Eukaryota; kingdom Viridiplantae; phylum Streptophyta; class Magnoliopsida; order Malpighiales; family Euphorbiaceae; genus Mallotus; species Mallotus nudiflorus. Next base: position 96,562 of record CANTUR010001612.1, read on the forward strand.
TTTACTGATCACAAGGAACCTTAAGTACATTTTCCAGCAGAGAGATCTGAATCTGAGGCAGAGAAGATGGTTGGAATTATTGAAAGATTATGATTGTGATATATTATATCATACAGGTAAAGCTAATGTGTAGCGGATGCCTTGAGTAGAAAGTCCTCAGGCAGTCTTGCTCACATCAGTGTTGAGAGGAGACCGTTGATCCAGGAGTTGCATTGTTGGTGGATCAATGTATGATGATGAAGATCAGTAGATCAGGTGGACTGCTAACTCAATTTAAGGTGCGATTTGTACTGAGGGATAGGATTAAGCAGCTCAGAGCCGAGATCCTATTCTAGAAGAGCTTGTAGAGAATGTATGAGCAGGGAAGTTCACTGATTTCACACTCGATGATGATGGTGTGTTATGGATCAGTGGTAGATTATGTGTTCCTGATGTGGATGATTTGAGAGAAGAGATCCTAGAGGAAGCACATTCTACAGCTTATAGAATACATCCAGGTGTCACTAAGATGTACCACAGTAATCAGAGATTTATACTGGTGGGATGGATTGAAGAAGGATGTCACTGATTATGTTGCTAAGTGTCTAATGGTGTCAGCAAGTGAAAGCTGAACATCAAAAGCCTTATGGGAAGCTTCAGCCTCTTCCTATTCCCGAGTGGAAGTGGGAAAGGATAGCTATGGATTTTGTGGTAGGTTTACCTCGTTCTAAGGATGGATATGATTCCATCTGGGTGATTGTAGATAGGTTGACGAAGTCTGTACATTTCCTACCTGTGAAAGCCACTTATTCTGTAGCTAGATTGGCGAAGGTTATATGTGAAGCATATTGTGTGCCTTCATGGAGTACCTATGTCCATTGTGTCAGATAGAGGTTCAGTGTTTACTTCTCATTTTTGGCAGAAGTTGCAGGAAGCGATGGGCACTAGGTTGGATTTCAGTACTGCTTTTCATCCTCAGACAGATGGTCAGTCTGAGAGGACGATCCAGACACTGGAAGATATGTTGAGGATGTGTGTCATGGACTTTGAGAGGTAGTTGGGATGATCATTTGCCACTCGTAGAGTTTGCATATAATAACAGCTACCATAGCAGTATTGGCATGGCACCGTATAAGGCGTTATATGGAAGGAAGTGTAGATCCCTGTTGAGTTGGGATGAGATTGGTGAGAGAGCTTTGACTAGACCTAAGATGGTTCAGGATGCTGCAGAGAAAGTTGTCGTGATTAAGCACAGATTAGAGACCGCAGTTAGCAAAAAGAAGAGCTATGCGGATCCTAGGCGCAGAGATGTGGAGTTTCAGGTTGGAGATTTTGTTTTTCTGAAGGTATCTCCAATGAAGGGTGTGATGAGATTGGTAGGAAGGGTAAGTTAGCACCGAGATATATCAGACCGTTTGAGATTTTGGAGAGAGTTGGCACTGTTGCATATCGATTGGATTGGCCTCCGAGTATGTCACAAGTGCATCCCAGTATTTCATATCTCGATGTTGAGGAAGTATATCTCAACCCTTCACATGTGTTGCAGCTCGATAGTATAGAAGTGAGTGAAGATTTGACGTTTGTGGAAGAACCTGTGGCGATTGTTGATTATCAAGTTCGACAGTTGAGGTCAAAGTAGATTCCAATGGTCAAGGTTTTGTGGCGTGGCAACAGAGTTGAGGAGCATACGTGGGAGACTGAAGCGAGATGCGAGCTTCTTACCCGTATCTCTTCCTTCTTGATCATCTCTTTCTAGAATTCGAGGACGAATTCTTGTAAGGGGGAAGACTGTAATATCCCATGTTTTTAAATGTTTTAATATTTCATTGGGATATGCAGTGTTAATAATTTTTGTATATAAATTATGATATTTTTATGAGTTGATAATGTATTTAAAACCTATTTTAATTATTGTGTATTATTAAAGTGCTTTACGTAAAATTTTCCCGGGACTTATATTTTCGGGGAAATTTTCACGTAAATAATTTACTATTAATTATTTTAAATAGATTTCTGAACTCGCATGAACTCATATATATTTTTAAAGTACTAAATAACGTAATGTTTGTGTAATTATTTAATTAACTAGGGTTTAATTAATTACCCTAATATTTTATTATTTATTAATTTATTTTAATATTATTTAATTATTTTTAGGTGTATTAAATTATTAAAATATTAAATTATATGTGTGTGGTGTATATTTAATGTGTGTGATTTTATATTATTTTAATATATAGTGTAAAGTATATATATATACATATATACATTAAATATTAACAAAATTATAAAGTTTGAAATATTTACAAGTGTGCCACCCGAACTTCTTCTTCCTCCCCACCGTTCCCCATCATCGTCCGCCATTGCTACCCGCCATTTTCTTGCCATTGGTGTGCTGTCTGGCGTGCCACTTCCTTCCTCAGCCTTCCCTGCCGCCTGTTGCAGCCGTTTCCCGGTGTCTGGAAGCCATTTTTGGCCGGAGAAGCCGAAAGTGGAGCAACGTCGTTCACGACGTTTTCGACCACCGTTTTTGACACCGTTGGTCTCTTTCTTCTCCTTGAGCCTCCGGTGAGTGTGATTCCAAGCTTTGTTTCACTTAAAATGGTCTTGATTTGCTTAGTTTCGATTTTTCCAATTCGACCATTTTAGGGTTCTTGATTTTTTTGAACCTTCAATTTGATTGATTCATGAAAAATTCCTTCACAAATGTTGATACTAATAGCTTAATCTACATGTGTGAATTTTTTTAGAATTTTTGAGATTATTTTGATTTTTGGGTATTTTTGAATATTTTAATATTATTTTCTAATTTTCGGAAATTAATTAAATAAATTATGAAATTGTGTTTATGATAATTATAGGTGTTGAAATGAATTATATAAATTTATTTGGAATTTTTATGAATTTTTATGTATTTATTTGAATTTTATTAGTTTAGGCAATTTTGAAAAATTAGGTTAATTATATGTTAACTTGAAATTAATTAGTGAATTGAGTTTAATTATTGATATTATTGATAAATATGTTGAGAAAATTAAATTTGGATAATTATACTATTTTTGGTGAATTTTTGAATGAATTTTAGTATATATATACATATATATATATATATATATATATATAAGGGCATTTTGGTAATTTTACACAAAATTGACTAAAAATGTAATTTAATTGGTTTTAATAATTATTTAAGGTATCAAAATGATTTCTAAAAATTATTTAGTATTTTTAATTAATTAAAACTATTTTTCGTAAATTATTTTCAATTATATATATAATATATGATTTTTCTAAATAAAAATGAGTTTATAACGGTTTTTAATGCGTTTTAAGGTAATTACGTAATTTCTATGTATAAAATGTATTTCTATAATATAAGGGTATTTTTGGTATTTTTATAATTATTCTGTGAATTGTGGACCCGGTCGGTAGACTGTAGTTTGGAGTCCGACCGAGGGGTTGTGGATGAGTTGTTGTGCCTATTTTTCGAAGTGTGTTTCTTTGCAGGGCCGGCTCTACTCTTGTCACGACCCAAAACAGGGGCCATGACCGGCGCTAGGGAACGGGAAATTCTTTCGAATCCGGAACCCGTAGCAAGCCTAAAAATAAAATAAATATGCAAATAATAACCATAAAAATATAATATGCAGCGGAAAATAAAAATCATAAATATTACAATATCATCCATATCAACTGGATTTAATTCAAAACTCATCACATCGCATAATAAACTCATAAATGTATAATCTTTATACAAATCCAGTTTTACTATAATAATCTCTTTAAAACAAATACTTATTTCACAACTACTGAAAATCACAACTACTGCAGTGTCTAGATAAAATAATAAGACTCAAGTATACAATTTACATAAGAAGCCGGGGCGGAAGAAATCCGGCGTATCGACCTGCTACTGAGGTCTGAGGAAGTTGACTCTCCTGAAAAATAGTCACGGAGGGGAGTCAGACCTCAACTGAGTGAATTACTATAATATTATATACATACACACTAAGTGATAATGCATACAGTCAACAGTATATGAGTAATATGTATATATACAGGCAAATTCATACAGATGCAGAAAAATCATTTTATATATATTTGTCTGAAAATCAACTTTTATGAAGGATCACATAGAACCCTAGAATATCGCAACCTCAGAATAATAGTGTTAAACAACACTCTAGCCATACAGGCTCACTGATTCCAAATATATCCACTTAATCCATATGGACAGTAGACTGGCCCCGAGACACTAAGTCAACCGAGCCCCAGCAGTCTGACTGCCAGTGTGATTGGCCCCGAGACACTTGGTCAACCGAGCTCCAGCAATCACACCCACAAACCACATCTCCATATATCAATAATCATCATCAAATCGATATCCACAAATAAGTTAGTAATAAAGCCTAAAATACTATAGGCATATACCGGTACGTACTCGGTCCTAGTGCTGCCCACTACGTAGCACGTTCTATTGATATCCTTCATTCTTAAATATAAAACATTCATTCACAAAAATAAATGATGCATGGATATAATGAAATAGCAATATAAACCATATATATACCGAAAATATACCAAACATAAACCTGGTATATTTTGAGTATATATATGTCAAATAAATCCAATCAAATCATTAATTAAACTAAAAATATATTTAAAAACATTTTAAATATATTTTATTAATAAAACATGTATATAATTTATTATATACCAAAAATGTACCAAAAATATACTTGAATATAAATCATGTTATTTATGCATATTTAATCAATATAAAACATGCATTTCTAAATCATGCATCCTAAGCATATATACTATAATATAGTAACTCACCTAATGCGCTCCACGAGACAGGTCCGACGGGCCTGGTCCACTAACCCTCGGTCTCGGCGCAACCTAAACAAGAATAATTAATCGACATCAGAATAACCCTAACAGAAATCCTAGAATTCAATCTAGAGTATTCAACACAGAATCGGAAATTAGGGTTCGACTGGATATCACGTTTTACGAGAATTCTACCGGAATCCGGCAGAACCTCCCCTGTAAAACGGACATCTCTCTACTCAAAAGGGTAGAGCCGACCTTGCAAAGAAAATACACTTCAAAAATAAACACCGACAATCAATCACAACCCCTCGGGTCGGACTCCAGACTACAATCTGTCGACCGGGGTCCACAAACACAGAATATATATTCAAATATACCAAAAATATCCTTAAATCATTAAAATACATTTCATACGTAGAAATTACATAATAAATCTTGAAACACTGTAAAAATCGATTAAAACTCATTTTATTAGAAAAACCGTATATTATATATATAATTGAAAATAATTTCCCGGAAAATAGTTTTAATTAGTTAAAAATACTAAATATTTTGTAGAAATCATTTTTATACCTTAAATAAATATTAAACCAATTAAATTACATTATTAGACAATTTAGGGGTAAAATTACCAAAAATACCCCTATATATTATATAGTATATATATATACCTTAAATTACTTCAAAAATTCACCAAAAATCATACAATTATCTCAAAATTAATTTTCCTCAACATATTTATCAATAATAACATAATTAAACTCAATTAACCAATTTAAATTCAATTTAAAACACAATTAACTTAATTTTACAAAATCACATAAACTTCAATAATTAAAAATAAATACTTAGAAATTCATAAAAATTCAAATAAATTTCTATAATTCATTCAACACTCAATTCAACCATAAACTCCAATTTCATATTTAAATATTAATTTCCGAAAATTAGAGAAAGTAATATTAAAATATTCAAAAATACCCAAAAATCCAAACAATCTCCAAAAATTCTGTAAAAATTCCATACATGAAGATTAAGCTACCAGGAACAACATTTGTGAAGGAAGTTTCCATGAATCAT
>CANTUR010001613.1:0-73444 GCA_947683625.1 Mallotus nudiflorus
CTAAATAATTGTTTTTCGGCCTGAAGATAAATCGCTATAAATGAGGTATATAGCCCGTATTATAGCCCTCTGAGTCAGCTTCGATTTGATATATTATGGGCCTCGTGGGTCAACCAATGCTCCCACGAATGTCCAATTGAAGCCAAGTACGAAAGCCCACTCTATCAAATCCATAGGCCTAAACAAAGGTTTTTTGGCCTAAAGACAAACTGCTACAGATGAAGTTTATAGCCTACATTATAGCCCTTTAAGTAAGCTTCACTTAATATATTATGGGCCCCGTGGGTCAACCGATGCTGCCACAAACATCCATTTCAAGCCCAAGTGCGAAAGCCCACTCTATCAAATCCATGGGCCTAAACATAGGTTTTTGGGAATGAAGACAAATAGCTATAGACGAATTTTATAGCCCCCATTATAGCCCTCTGAGTCAGCTTCGATTTGATATGTTATGGGCTCTGTAGGTCAACCGATGCTGCCACTAATGTCCATTTAAAACCTAAGTGCAAAAGCCCACTCTATCAAACCCATAGGCCTAAACGAAGATTTTTGGGCCCAAAGACAAACCGCTATAAATGAAGTTTATAGTCCCCATTGTAGTCCTCTAAGTCAGCTTCGATTTGATATATTATGGGCCCTGTGGGTCAACCAATACTACCACGAACATCCATTTAAAGCCCAAGTGCGAAATCCCACCTTATCAAATCCATGGGCCTAACAAAGGTATTTTGGCCTAAACGAAGGTTTTTGGGCCTGATGACAAACCGCTATAGATGAAGGTATTACTCCCATTATAGCCCTTTGAGTTATTTTCGGTTTGATATATTATGGGCCCGTGGGTCAACCAATACTGCCATGAAGGTCCATTTAAAGCCCAAGTGCGAAATCCCACTTTATCAAATCTATGGGCCTAAACAAAGGTATTTGGGCCTAAACATAGGTTTTTGGGCCTGGTGACAAACCGTTATAGACAAAGTATATAGCCCCCATTATAGCCCTCTGAGTCAGCTTTGATTTGATATATTATGGGCCCCGTGGGTCAACCGATACTGCCACGAACGTCCATTTGAAGTCCAAGTGCGAAATCCCACTCTATCAAATCCATCGGCCTAAACAAAAATATTTCAGCCCGAAGATCGCCCGCTATGGGTTAAGTTTATAGCCACCATTATAGCGCTCTGAGTCAACTTTGATTTGATATATTAAGTGCCCTGTGGGTCAACTGATGCTACCACGAATGTCCATTTAAAGCCCAAGTATGAAAGCCCACTCTATCAATTCCATGGGTTAAACAAAGGTATTTGGGCCTGATGACAAACCGCTATAGACAAAGTATATAGCCCCTATAGCCCTCTGAGTCAGCTTTGATTTGATATATTTTGGGCCCCGTGGGTCAACCGATGCTGCCACGAACGTCCATTTGAAGCCTAAGTGTGAAAGCCCACTCTATTAAATCCATGGGCCTAAATAAAGGTTTTTGGGCCAGAAGAAAATTGCTATAGGTGAAGTACATAGCCCCCATTTTAGCCCTTAGAGTTAGCTTTGATTTGATATATTATAGGCCCCGTGGGTCAACCGATGTTGTCACTAACGTCCATTTGAAGCCCAAGTTCGAAAGCCCACTCTGTCAAATCCATGGGCCTAAACAAAGGCTTTTAAGCCGAAAGACAAATCACGATAGATGATGTTTATAGCCCCCATTATAGCCTATTAAGTCAGCTTCGTTATGATATGTTATAGGTCTCGTGGGTCAACCGATGCTGCCACGAACGTCCATTTGAAGACCAAGTGCGAAAGCCCACTCTATCAAATCCATGGGCCTAAATAAAGGTTTTTGGGCATGAAGACAAAAAACTGTAGATAAAGTTCATATCCCCCATTATAGCCCTCTAAGTCAGCTTTGATTTGATATATTATGGACCCCGTAGGTCAATTGATGCTGCCACGAACGTCTATTTGAAGCCCAAGTGCGAAAGCCCACTCTATCAAATCCATGGGCGTAAATAAAGGTTTTTGGGCCCAAAGATAAATAGCTATAAATGAAATGTATAGCCCTCATTATAGCTCTCTGAGTCAGCTTTGATTTGATATATTATAGGCCCCATGGGTTAACTGATTATGCCTTGAATGCCCATTTGAAGCCTAAGTGTGAAAGCCCACTCTATCAAATCCATGGGCCTAAATAAATGTTTTTGGGCACGAAGACAAACAACTATAGATGAAGTTCATATCCTCCATTATAGCCCTCTCAAAAAACTTCAATTTGATATATTATGGTCCTCATGGGTCCATCGATACTGCCACGAATGTCCATTTAAAGCCCAAGTGCGAAAGCCCACTCTATCAAATCCATGGCCCTAACTAAAGGTTTTTGGGCCTAAACAAAGGTTTTTGGCCAGAAGAAAACTGCTATAGATGAAGTATATAGCCCTCAATTTAGCCCTCAGATTTAGCTTAGATATGATATATTATGGGCCCTGTGGGTCAACCGATGCTGCCATGAAGGTCCATTTGAAGCCTAAGTGCGAAAGCCCACTCTATCAAATCCATGGGCCTAAGCAAAGGTTTTTGGGCTCGAAGACAAATCGCTATAGGTGAAGTTTATAGCTCCCATTATAGTCCTCTAAGTTCGCTTCGATTAGATATATTATGGGCCCCGTGGGTCAATCGATGCTGCCACGAACGTCCATTTAAAGCCTAAGTGCGAAAGCCCACTCTATCAAATCCATGGACCTAAACAATGGTTTTTGAGCCCGATGAAAAATAGCTATAAATGAAATGTATAACCCCCCATTATAGCCCTTTAAGTCAGCTTCAATTTGATATATTATAGGCCCTATGGGTCAGCCGATGTTGCCACGAACGTCCATTTAAAGCCCAAGTGCGAAAGCCCACTCTATCAAATCCATGGGGCTAAAAAAAGATTTTTAGGCCTGAAGAGAAACTACTATAGACAAAGTCTATAGCCCCCATTCTAGCCCTCTAAGTCAGCTTTAATTTGATATATTATAGGCCCTATGGGTCCATCGATACTGCCACGAATGTCCATTTAAAGCCCAAGTACGAAAGCCCACTCTATCAAATCCATGGGGCTAAACAAAGGTATTTGGGCCTAAATAAAGGTTTTTGGGCTCGATGACAAATTGCTAAAGATGAACTATATAGCCCCCATTATAGCCCTCTGAATCAGCTTTGATTTGATATATTATAGGCCCTGTGGGTCAACCGATGCTGCCACGAACGTCCATTTACATCCCATGTGCGAAAGCCCACTCTATCAAATCCATGGGGCTAAACACAGATTTTTGGGCCCGATGAGAAACCGCTATAGATGAATTTTATAGCCCCCATTCTAGCCCTCTAAGTCAGCTTCAATATGTTATATTATGGGCCTTGTGGGTCCACCGATACTGCCACGAATGTCCATTTAAAGCCCAAGTGTGAAAGCCCACTCTATCAAATCCATGGGCCTAAACAAAGGTTTTTGGGCTCGATGACAAATCGATAAAGATGAAGTATATAGCTCCCATTATAGCCCTCTGAGTCAGCTTCGATTTGATATATTATGGACCCCGTGGGTCAACCAAAGCTACCATGAAGGTCCATTTGAAGTGCTAGTGCGAAAACCAACTCTATCAAATCCATAGGCCTAAACAAAGGTTTTTGGGCCCGAAGACAAACCGCTATAGATGAAGAATGTAGCCCCCATTATAGTCCTCTAAGTTCACTTCAATTTGATATATTATGGGTCCCGTGAGTCAACTGATGCTGCCACGAACGTCCATTTGAAGCCCAAGTGCGAAAGCCAACTCTATCAAATTCATAGGCCTAAACAAAGGTTTTTGGGCCTAAACAAAGGTTTTTTGGGCAGAAGAAAACCACTATAGATGAAGTATATAGCCCCTAATTTAGCCCTCAGATTTAGCTTCAATTTGATATATTATGGGCCCCGTGGGTCAACTGATGCTGCCACGAAGGTCCATTTGAAGCCCAAGTGCGAAAGCCCACTCTATCAAATCCATGGGCCTAAGCAAAGATTTTTGGGCCCGAAGACAAATCGCTATAGGCGAATTTTATAGTTCCCATTATAGCCCTCTGAGACTGCTTCAATTTGATAAATTATGGGCCCCGTGGGTCAACCGATGCTACCACGAACGTCCATTTGAAGCCCAAGTGCGAAAGCCCACTCTATCAAATCCATGGGCCTAAACAAATGTATTTTGGTCTAAATAATGGTTTTTTGGGCTAGAAGACAAATCGCTATAGACAAGGTATATAGCCCCCATTATAGCCCTCTGATTCAGCTTCAATTTGATATATTATGGGCCCTGTGGGTCAACCATTCCTCCCACGAACGTCCAATTAAAGCCCAAGTGCAAAAGCCCACTCTATCAAATCCATGGGCCTAAACAAAGGTTTTTTGGCCTAAAGACAAATTGCTATAGATGAAGTTTATAGCCTATATTATAGCCTTTTAAGTCAGCTTTGATTTGAAATATTATAGGCCCCGTGGGTCAACCGATGTTGCCATGAACGTCCATTTGAAGCCCAAGTGTGAAATCCCACTCTATCAAATCCATGGGCTTAAACATAGGTTTTTGGGAATGAAGACAAATATCTATAGATGAAGTTTATAGCCCCTATTATAGCCCTCTGAGTTAGCTTCGATTTGATATATTATGGGCTTGGTGGGTCAACCGATGCTACCACGAATGTCCATTTAAAGCCCAAGTGCGAAAGCCTACTCTATCAATCCCATGGGCCTAAACAAAGATTTTTGGGCCCGAAGACAAACTGATATAGATGAAGTTTATAGCCTCCATTATAGTCCTCTAAGTTAGCTTCGATTTGATATATTATGGGCCCCGTGGGACAACCAATACTGCCACGAACGTCCATTTAAAGCCCAAGTGCAAAATCCCATTTTATCAAATCCATGGGCCTAAACAAAGGTATTTTGGCATAAACGAAGGTTTTTGGGCCTGATGACAAACCGCTATAGATGAAGTGTATAGCTCCAATTATAGCCCTCTGAGTTAGCTTTGATTTGATATATTATGGGCCCATAGGTCAACCAATACTGCCACAAAGGTCCATTTAAAGCGCAAGTGTGAAATCCCACTTTATCAAATCCATGGGCCTAAACATAGGTTTTTGGGCCTGATGACAAACCGCTATAGAGGAAGTATATAGCCTCCATTATATCCCTCTAAGTCAGCTTTGATTTGATATATTATGGGCCCCGTGGGTCAATTGATACTGCCACAAACATCCATTTGAAGTCCAAGTGCGAAATCCCACTCTATCAAATCCATCGGCCTAAACAAAAATATTTCGGCCCGAAGACCACCCGCTATGGGTTAAGTTTATAGCCACCATTATAGCCCTCTGAGTCAACTTTGATTTGATATATTATGTGCCCCATGGATCAACCAATGCTACCACGAATGTCCATCTAAAGCCCAAGTACGAGAGCCCACTCTATCAAGTCCATGGCCTAAACAAAGATATTTGGGCCTAAACAAAGGTTTTTGGGCCCAATGACAAACCGTTATAGATGAAGTATATAGCCCCCATATCCCTCTGATTCAGCTTTGATTTGATATATTATGGGCCCCATGGGTCAACCAATGCTGCCACGAACGTCCATTTGAAGCCCAAGTGCGAAAGCCCACTCTATCAAATCCATGGGCCTAAATAAAGGTTTTTGGGCCAGAAGAAAATCGCTATAGATGAAGTACATAGCCCCCATTTTAGCCCTTAGAGTTAGCTTCGATTTGATATATTATGGGCCCGTGGGTCAACCGATGCTGCCACGAATGTCCATTTGAAGCCCAAGTTTGAAAGCCCACTCTATCAAATCCATGGGCCTAAACAAAGGCTTTTAAGCCAAAAGACAAACCGCGATAGATGAAGTTTATAGCCCCCATTATAGCCCTTTGAGTCAGCTTTGTTATGATATGTTATGGGCCTCATGGGTCAATCGATGCTGCCACGAACGTCCATTTGAAGCCCAAGTGCGAATGTCCACTCTATCAAATCCATAGGCCTAAATAAAGGTTTCTGGGCACGAAGACAAACAACTATAGATGAAGTTCATATCCTCCATTATAGTCCTCTGAGTCAGCTTCGATTTAATATATTATGGACCCCGTGGGTGAACTGATGCTGCCACAAACGTCTATTTGAAGCCCAAGTGCAAAAGCCCACTCTATCAAATCCATGGCTGTAAACAAAGGTTTTCGGGCCTGAAGACAAGTAGCTATAAATGAAATGTATAGCCCCCATTATAGTCCTCTGAGTCAGCTTTGATTTGATATATTATGGGCCCCGTGGGTCAACCAATGCTACCCCGAACGTCCATTTGAAGCCTAAGTGCGAAAGCCCACTCTATCAAATACATGGGCCTAAACAAATGTTTTTCGGCGTAAACAAAGATTTTTGGGCCAAAAGAAAACCGCTATAGATGAAGTGTATAGCTCCCATTATAGCTCTCTGAGTCAAATTTGATTTGATATATTATGGACCCCGTGGGTCAATGGATGCTGCCACGAACGTCTATTTGAAGCCCAAGTGCGAAAGCCCACTCTATCAAATCCATGGGCCTAAACAAAGGTTTTTGGGCTTGAAGGCAAATAGCTATAGATGAAGTTTATAGCCCCCATTATAGCCCTTTAATTCAGCTTTGATTTATATTATAGGGCCCGTGGGTCAACCGATGCTACCACGAACGTCCATGTAAAGCCCAAGTGCGGAAGCCCACTTTATTAAACCCATGGGTCTAAACAAAGATTTTTGGGCCCAAAGACAAACCGTTATAGATGAAGTTTATAGGCCCTATTATAGTCCTCTAAGTTAGCTTTGATTTAATATATTATGGGTTTGATGGGTCAACTAGTACTGCCACGAATGTCCATTTAAAGCCCAAGTGTGAAATCCCACTTTATCAAATCCATGGGCCTAAACAAAGGTATTTAGGCCTAAACAAAGGTTTTTGTGCCTGATGACAAGCCGTCCCATTATAGCCCTCTGAGTCAGCTTCAATTTGATATATTATGGGCCCCGTGGGCCCATCAATACTGCCTCGAATGTCCATTTAAAGCCCAATGCAAAAGCCCACTCTATCAAATCCATGGGCCTAAACAAAGGTATCTGGGCCTAAACAAAGGTTTTTGGGCTTGATGACAAATCGCTAAAGATGAAGTATAGCTCTCCCATTATAGCCCTCTGAGTTAGCTTCAATTTAATATATTATGGGCCCCATGGTTCAATCGATGCTGCCACGAAGGTCCATTTGAAGCGCAAGTGCGAAAGCCCTCTCTATCAAATCTATGGGCCTAAACAAAGGTTTTTGGGCCCGAAGACAAACCGCTATAGACGAGGTATGTAGCCCCCATTATAGCCCTCTGAGTCCATTTCAATTTGATATATTATAGGTCCCGTGAGTCAGCCGATGCTGCCACGAACGTCCATTTGAAGCCTAAGTGCGAAAGCCCACTCTATCAAATCCATGGGCCTAAACAAATGTATTTGGGCCTAAATAAAGGTTTTTGGGCCTGAAGAAAAACTGCTATAGACGAGGTATATAGCCCCCATTATAGCCCTCTGAGTCAACATTGATTTGATATATTATGGGCCCCGTGGGTCAACCAATGCTGCCATGAAGGTCCAATTGAATCCCAATTGCGAAAGCCCACTTTATCAAATTCATGGGCTAAACAAAGGTTTTTCGCTCGAAGACAAATAGATATAATTGAAATGTATAGCCCCCATTATATCCCTCTGAGTCAGCTTTGATTGATATATTATGGGTCCTGTGGGTCAACCGATGCTGTCTCGAGCATCCATTTAAAGTCCAAGTACAAAAGCCTACTCTATCAAATCCATAGGGCTAAACAAAGATTTTTGGGCCTGAATAGAAATTGCTATATGTGAAGTTTATAGCTCCCATTATAGCCCTCTGAGTCCACTTCGATTGATATATTATGGGACCCATGGGTCAACCGATGCTACCACAAACATCCATTTAAAGTCCAAGTGTGAAAGCCCACTCTATCAAATCCATGGGCCTAAGCAAAGGTTTTTAGGCCCGAAGACAAATAGCTATAGATGAAGTTTATAGCCCCCATTATACCCTCTGAGTTAGCTTTGATTTGATATATTATGGACCCCGTGGGTCAATCGATGCTGCCACAAACGTCCTTTTAAAGCCCAAGTACGAAAGCCCACTCTATCAAACCCATGGGCCTAGACAAAGATTTTTGGGCCCGAAGACAAACCGCTATAGATGAAGCTTATAGCCCCCATTATAGTCCTCTAAGTCAGCTTTGATTTGATATATTATAGACCCCTTGGGTCAACCAATACTACCACGAACATCCTTTTAAAGCCCAAGTGCGAATTCCCACTTTATCAAATCCATGGGCCTAAACAAAGGTACTTAGGCCTAAACAAAGATTTTTGGGCCCGATGACAAATCGCTATAGAAAAAGTGTATAGCCCCCATTATAGACCTCTGATTCAACTTTGATTTGATATATTATGGGCCCTGTGGGTCAACTGATGCTGCCATAAACATCCATTTAAAGCCCAAGTGCGGAAGCCTACTCTATCAAATCCATGGGGCTAAACAAAGATTTTTGGGCCCGAAGAGAAGCTGTTATAGATGAAATATATAGCCCCCATTATAGCCCTCTAATTCAGCTTCAATTTGATATATTATGGGCCCTGTGGGTCCACCGATACTGCCACAAATGTCCATTTAAAGCCCAAGTGCGAAAGCCCACTCTATCAAATCCATGGGCCTAAACAAAGGTATTTGGGCCTAAAACAAGGTTTTTTGGCTCGATGACAAATCACTAAAGATGAAGTATATAGCTCCCATTATAGCCCTCTGAGTCACCTTCCATTTGATATATTATGGGCCCCGTGGGTCAATCGATGCTACCACGAAGGTCCATTTGAAGCACAAGTGCGAAAGCCTACTCTATCAAATCCATGGACCTAAACAAAGGTTTCTGGGCCCAAAGACAAACCACTATAGATGAAGTTTGTAGCCCCCATTATAGCCCTCTGAGTCCGCTTCAATTTGATATATTATAGGTCCCGTGAGTCAACTGATGCTGCCACGAACGTCCATTACAAGCCCAAGTGCGAAAGCCCACTCTATCAAATCCATGGGCCTAAACAAAGGTACCTCATCTATAACGGTTTTTCATCTGGCCCAAAAACCATTGTTTAGGCCCAAATACCATTGTTTAGGCCCATGGACTTGGTAGAGTGGGCTTTCGTACTTGGGCTTTAAATGGATGTTCGTGGTAGCATTGGTTGACCCACGGGGCCCATAATATCTCAAATCAAAGTTGACTTAGAGGGCTATAATGGTGGCTATAAACTTAACCCATAGCGGGCCATCTTCAGGCCAAAATATTTTTGCTTAGGCCCATGGATTTGATAGAGTGGGCTTTCGCACTTGGGCTTTAAATGGACATTCGTGGCAGTATTGGTGGACCCACGGGGCCCATAATATATCAAATCAAAGCTGACTCAGAGGGCTATAATGGGGGCTATATACTTCGTCCATAGAGGTTTGTCATCGGGCCCAAAAACCTCTGTTTAGGCCCAAATTCCTTTATTTAGGCCCATGGATTTGATAGAGTGGGCTTTCGCACTTGGGCTATAAATGGATGTTCGTGGCAACATCAATTGACCCACGAGGCCCATAATATATCAAATCGAAGTTGACTTATAGGGCTATAATGCTGGCTAGAAACTTCATCCATAGTGGGCCGTCTTTGAGCCGAAATATTTTATTTTAGGCCCATGGATTTGATAGAGTGGGCTTTCACACTTGGGCTTCAAATGGACATTTGTGGCAGCATCGGTTGACCCATGGGGCCCATAATATTTCAAAACAAAGTGGACTTATAGGGCTATAATGGGGGCTATAAATCTATAGCGGTTTGTCTTTGGCCCAAAAACCTTTGTTTATGCCCATGGATTTGATAGAGTAGGCTTTCGTACTTGGTCTTTAGATGGACGTTTGTGGCAGTATCGGTTGACCCATAGGGCCCATAATATATCTAATCAAAGATGACTGAGAGGGCTATAATGGGGGCTATATACTTCATCTATAGAGGTTTGTCATTGGCCCAAAAACCTTTATTTAGGCCCATGGATTTGATAGAGTGGGTTTTCGCACTTGGCCTTCAAATGGACGTTTATGGCAGCATCGATTGACCCACAAGGCCCATAATATATCAAATTGAAGCTAACTGAGAGGGCTATAATGGGGGCTATAAAATTCATCTACAACGATTTGTCTTTGGGCCCAAAAACCTTTGTTCAGGCCCATAGATTTGATAGAGTGCACTTTCACACTTGGCCTTCAAATGGATGTTCGTGGCAGCATCGTTTGACCCATGGGGCCATAATATATCAAATCAAAGCTGACTGAGAGGGCTATAATGGGAGCTATATACTTTATCTATAGAGGTTTATCATCGGGCCCAAAAACCTTTGTTTAGGCCCATTGATTTGATAGAGTGTGCTTTCGCACTTGGACTTCAAATGGACATTCGTGGCAAGCATCAGTTGACCCATGGGGCCCATAATATTTCAAATCAAAGTGGACTTAGAGGGCTACAATGGGGGCTATAAATGTCGTCTATAGCAGTTTGTCTTCGGGCCCAAAAATCATTGTTTAAGCCCATCGGTTTGATAGAGTGGGCTTTCGCACTTAGACTTCAAATGGACGTTCGTGGTAGCATTGGTTGACCCACGGGGCCCATAATATTTCAAATCGAAGCAGACTCAGAGGGCTATAATGGGGGCTATAAACTTCATCTATAGCAGTTTGTCTTCAGGCCCAAAAACCTTTGTTTAGGCCCATGGATTTTATAGAGTGGGCTTTCGTACTTGGGCTTTAAATGGACGTTCGTGGTAGCATCAGTTGACCAACGGGCCCCATAATATATCCAATTAAAGTTGAATCAGAGGGCTATAATGGTGGCTAGAAACTTCATCCATAGCGGGCCGTCTTCGAGCCAAAATATTTTATTTTAGGCCCATGGATTTGATAGAGTGGGCTTTCGCACTTGGGCTTCAAATGGACGTTCATGGCAGCATCGGTTGACCCATTGGGCCCATAATATTTCAAATCGAAGCGGACTCAGAGGGCTACAATGGGGGCTATAAACTTCATCTATAGCGGTTTGTCTTTAGGCCCAAAAACTGTTGTTTAGGCCCATGGATTTGATAGAGTGGGCTTTCGCACTTGGGCTTCAAATGGACGTTTATGGTAGCATCGGTAGACCCACGGGGCCCATAATATTTCAAATTAATGCGGAGTCAGAGGGCTATAATGGGGGCTATAAACTTCATCTATAGCGATTTGTCTTCTAGCCCAAAAAACCTTTGTTTAGGCCCATGGATTTGATAGAGTGGGCTTTCGCACTTGGGCTTCAAATGGACGTTCGTGGCAGCATTAGTTGACTCACGAGACCTATAATAGGGGCTATATACTTCATCTATAGCGGTTTTTCTTTGGGCCCAAAAACCTTTGTTTAGGCCTATGGATTTGATAGAGTGGGCTTTCGCACTTGGACTTTAAATTGACGTTCGTGGCAACATCGGTTGACCCATAGGGCCTATAATATACCAAATCAAAACTGAATCAGAGGGATATAATGGGGGCTATATACTTTGTCTATAACAGTTTGTCTTCGGGCCTAAAAACCTTTGTTTAGGCCCATGGATTTGATAAAGTGGGCTTTTGTACTTGCGCTTCAAATGGACCTTCATGGCAGCATCGGTTGACCCACGAGGCCCATAATATATCAAATCGAAGCTGACTCAGAGGGGTATAATGGGGGCTATATACTTCGTCTATAGTAGTTTTTCATGGGGCCCAAAAACCTTTGTTTAGGCCCAAATACCTTTGTGTAAGCCCATGGCTTTGATAGAGTGGGCTTTCGCACTTGGGCTTCAAATGGACGTTTGTGGTAGCATCGGTTGACCCATGGGGCCCATAATATATCAAATCAAAGCTGAATTAGAAGGCTATAATGGGTGCTATAAACATCATCTATAGTGGTTTGTCTTCGGTCCCAAAAATCTTTGTTTAGGCCCATGGATTTGACAGAGTGGGCTTTCGCACTTGGGCCTTAAATGGTCATTCATGGCAGCATCGGTTGACCCATAGGGCCTATAATATATCAAATCAAAGGTAACTCAGAAGGCTATAATGGGGTCTATATACATCAACTATAGCGGTTTGTCTTCGGGCCCAAAAACCTTTATTTAGGCCCAAATACATTTGTTTAGGCCCTTGGATTTGATAGAGTGGGCTTTCGCACTTGGGCTTTAAATTGACATTCGTGGCAGTATTGGTTGTCCCATAGGGCCCATAATATATCAAATCAAAGCTGACTTAGAGGAATATAATGGGGGCTATAAACTTTGTCTATAGCGGTTTGTCTTCGGGCCCAAAAATCTTTGTTTAGGGCCATGGGTTTGATAGAGTGGGCTTTTGCACTTGGGCTTTAAATGGGCGTTCGTGGCAACATCGGTTTACCCACGAGGCCCATAATATAACAAATCGAAGTTGAATCAGAGGGCTAAATTGGGGGCTATGTACTTCATCTATAGTGGTTTTTTTCTGGCCTAAAAACCTTTGTTTAGGCCCATGGATTTGATAGAGTGGGCTTCCGCACTTGGGCTTCAAATGGACGTTCGTCGGCAGCATCGGTTGACTCATGAGACCCATAATATATCAAATTAAAGTAGCCTTATAGGGCTATAATGGGGGCTGCATACTTCATCTATAGCGATTTGTCTTCGTGCCCAAAAACCTTTGTTTAGGCCCATGGATTTGATAGAGTGGGCTTTCACACTTGGGCTTTAAATGGACGTTCGTGGCAGCATCGGTTGACCCACGGGGCCCATAATATATCAAATCAAAGTTGACTTAAAGGGCTATAATACAGGCTATAAACTTCATCTATAGCGGTTTGTTTTCAGGCCAAAATACATTTGTTTAGGGCCATGGATTTAGTAGAGTGGGCTTTCGCACTCGTGGGCCATAATATATTAAATCGAAGCTGACTTAGAGGGCTATAATGGGGGCTATATACTTCATCTATAGTGGTTTGTCTTCAGGCCCAAAGACCTTTGTTTAGGACCAAATACCTTTATTTAGGCCCATGGATTTGACAGAGTGGGCTTTCGCACTTGGGCTTCAAATGGACATTTGTGGCAGCATCGGTTGACCCATGGGGCCCATAATTTATCAAATCAAAGTTGACTCTGAGGGCTATAATGGGGGCTATATACTTCATATGGTGGTTTTCTTCTGGCCCAAAAACCTTTGTTTAGGCACAAAAACCATTTTTTAGGCCCATGGATTTGTTAGAGTGGGCTTTCGCACTTGGGCTTCAATGGACGTTCATGGCAGCATCAGTTGACTCATGAGATCCATAATATATCAAACTAAAATTGACTCTGAGGGCTATAATGGGGGCTGGGGGCTATATACTTCATCTATAGCGATTTGTCTTCATGCATAAGAACCTTTGTTAAGGCCTATGGATTTGATAGAGTGGGCTTTCGTACTTGGGCTTCAAATGGACGTTCGTGGCAGCATCGGTTGACCCACAGGGCCCATAATATATAAAATCAAAGCTGACTTAAAGGGCTATAATAGGGGCTATAAACTTCATCTATAGCGGTTTTTCTTCGGGCCCAAAAATCTTTGTTTAGGCCCATGGATTTGATAGAGTGGGCTTTCGCACTTGGGTTTTAAATGGACATTCGTGGTAGCATCGGTTGATCCATGGGGCCCATAATATATCAAATCGAAGCTGACACAGAGGGCTATAATAGGGGCTATATACTTCATCTATAGAAGTTTTCTTTTTGCCCAAAAACCTTTGTTTAGGCACAAAAACCTTTGTTTACGCCCATGGATTTGATAGAGTGGGCTTTCGCACTTGGGCTTCAAATGGACCTTCATGGTAGCATCGGTTGACCCAAGGGGCCCATAATATATCAAATCGAAACTAACTCAGAGGGCTATAATGGGGGCTATATATTTCGTCTGTGGCAGTTTGTCATCAGGCCCAAAGACCTTTATTTAGGCCCAAATACCTTTGTTTAGGCCCATGGATTTGATAGAGTGGGCTTTCGTACTTGGGCTTCAAATGGACATTCGTGGCAGCATCAGTTGACTGACGGGACCCATTATATATCAAAGCCAAGTAGACTCAAAGGGCTATAATGCGAGCTATATACTTTGTCTATAGTAGTTTGTCTTCAGGCCCAAAAATCTTTATTTATGCCTATGGATTTGATAGAGTAGGCTTTCGCACTTGGGCTTTAAATGGACGTCCATTGCAGCATTGGTTGACCGACAGAGCCCATAATATATCAATAAAAGCTAACTCAGAGGGCTATGATGGGGCCTATAAACTTTGTCTATAACGGATTGTCTTTGGGCCTAAAAACCTTTATTTAGGCCCATGGATTTAATAGAGTGGGCTTTCGCACTTGGTCTTCAAATGGACGGTCGTGGCAGCATCGGTTGACCCACGGGGCCCATAATATATCAAATCAAAGTTGACTCAGAGGGTTATAATAGGGGCTATATGCTTCATCTATAGCGATTTGTCTTTGGGACCAAAAACCTTTATTTAGGTCCAAATACATTTGTTTAGGCCCATGGATTTGATAGAGTGGCCTTTCGCACTTGGGCTTCAAATGGACGTTCGTGGCAGCATCGGTTGACCCACGGGGCGAAAAATATATCAAATTGAAGCAGACTCAGTGGGCTATAATGGGGGCTAAAAACTTCATCTATAGCGCTTTGTCTTCGGGTCCAAAAACCTTTTTTTAGGCCTATGCCATTATAGCCTTTTGGGTAAGCTTTGATTTGATATATTATGGGGCCCCGTGGGTCAACTAATGCTGCCATAAACGTCTAATTGAAGCCTAAGTATAAAAGCCCACTCTATCAAAATCATGGGTCTAAACAAAGGTATTTGGGTCCGAAGTCAAACTGCTATAGATGAAGTTCATAGCTCCTATTATAGACCTCTGAGTCAGCCTAGATTTGATATAATATGGGCTCTGTGGGTCAACCGATACTGCCACAAACGTCCATTTGAAGCTCAAGTTCAAAAGCCCACTCTATCAAATCCATAGGCCTACACAGAAATATTTATACCTGAAGACAGCCTACTATAAATGAAGTTTATAGCCCCTATTATAGCCATCCAATTCAGCTTCGATTTGATGTATTATAGTCCCCGTCGGTCAACCGATGCTGCCACGAACGTCCATTTGAAGTCCAAGCCTGAAAGCCCACTTTATCAAATCCATGGGCTTAAATAAAGGTAATTGGGCCTGAAGACAAACTATTATAGATGAAGTTTATAGACCACATTATAGCCCTATGATTTAGCTTCATTTTGATATATTATGGGCCCCGTCGATCAACCGATGCTACCACGAATGTCCATTTGAAGTCCAAGTGTGAAAACCCACTCTATCAAATTCATGGGTCTACACAACGGTATTTGGGCCCAAGGACAAACTGTTATAGAAGAAGTTAATAGTGCACATTATAGCCCTATGAGTCAGCTTCGATTTAATATATTATGGGGCCCATGGTTCAACCGATACTGCCTCGAGCGTCCATTTGAAGCCCAGGTACGAAAGCTCACTCTATCAAATCCATGGACCTAAATAAAGGTATTTGGACCCAAAGACAAACTGCTATAGATGAAGTTTATAGCCCCCATTATAGGCCTCTGAGTCATATTTGATTTGATATATTATGGGCCCTGTGGTTCAAGCGATGTTGCCACGAACATCCAATTGAAGGCCTAGTGCAAAAGCCCACTCTATCAAATCCATAGGACTAAACAAAAATATTAGGGCTCGAAGATGGCCCCATATAGACTAAGTGTATAACCCCCATTATAGGCCTCTGAGTCAGCTTTGATTTGACATATTATGGGACCCGTGGGTCAACCAATGTTGCCACGAACGTCCATTTAAAGCCCAAGTGCGATGGCCCACTCTATCAAATCCATGGGCCTAAACAAAGGTATTTGGGCCTGAAGAAAACCCCTATAGATGAAGTGTATAACCCCTATTATAGACGTCTGAGTCAACTTTGATTTGATATATTATGGGCCTCGTGGTTCAACCGATGCTGCCACAAACGTCCATTTGAAGCCCAAGTGCAAAAGCCCACTCTATCAAATCCATGGGCCTAAATAAGGTATTTGGGCCTAAAGACAAACTGCTTTGTATAGCCCCTATTATAAGCCTCTGAGTCAGCTTCGATTTCATATATTATGGGCCCCGTGGGTCAACTGATGCTGCTACGAACGTCCATTTGAATTCAAAGTGCTAAGGCCTACTCTATCAAATCCATGGGCCTAAACAAAGGTATTTGGGCGTGAAGACAAACCACTATAGATGAAGTTTATAGCCCCTATTATAGGCCTCTGAGTCAGCTTTAATTTGATATAATATGCGCCCCGTGGTTCAACCGATGCTGCCATAACGTCCATTTGAAGTCCAAGTGCGAAAGCCCACTCTATTAAATCCATGGGCATAAACAAAGGTATTGGGCCTGAAGAAAACCCCTATAGATGAAGTGTATAGCCCCCATTATAGACCTCTGAGTCAACTTCGATTTGATATATTATGGGCCCCATGGTTCAACCGATGCTGCCACGAACGTCCATTTGAAGCCCAAGTGCGAAAGCCCACTCTATCAAATCCATGGGCCTAACGAAAACCCCTATAGATGAAGTGTATAGCCCCTATTATAGACCTTTGACTCAACTTCGATTTGATATAATATGGGCCCCATGGTTCAATTGATGCTGCCACGAACGTCCATTTGAAGCCCAAGTGTGAAAGCCCACTCTATCAAATCCATGGGCCTAAACAAAGGTATTTGGGCCCAACAATAAATCGCTATAGATGAAGTGTATAGCCCCCATTATGGGCCTCTGAGTCAGCTTCAATTTGATATATTATGGGCCCCGTGGTTCAACCGATGCTACCACAAATGTCCATTTGAAGCCTAAGTGCGAAAGCCCACTCTATCAAATCCATCACCGAAATAAAGGTATTTGGGCCCGAAGAAAAATGACTATAGTTTATAATCCCTATTATAGGCCTCTGAGTTAGCTTCAATTTGTTATATTATGTGCCCCGTGGTTCAACCGATGTTGCCACGAACGTCCATTTGAAGACCAAGTGTGATTGCCCACTCTGTTAAATCCATAGGCCTAAACAAAGGTATTTGAGCTTGAAGACAAATCGGTATAGATGAAGTTTATAGCCCCCATTATAGGCCTCTGAGTCAGCTTCGAGTTGATATATTATAAGCCCAGTGGTTCAACCGATGCTGCCACGAACGTCCATTTGAAGCCCAAGAGGGAAAGCCCACTCTACTAAATCCATAGGCCTAAACAAAGGTATTTGGGCACTAAGATAAACCGCTATACACGAAGTTTATAGCCCCCATTATAAGCCTCTGAGTCAGCTTTGATTTAATATATTATGGGGCCCATGGTTCAACCGATGCTGCCATGAATGTCCATTTGAAGCCCAAGTGCGAAGGCCCACTCTATCAAATCCGTGGGCCTAAACAAAAATATTTGGGCCCGAAGGTGGCCCGCTATGGATGAAGTTTATAGCCCCCATTATAGGCGTCTGAGTCATCTTCGATTTAATATGTTATGGGCCCCGTGGGTCAACCGATGCTGCCACAAATGTGCATTTGAAGCCAAAAGGGAAAGCCCACTCTATCAAATCCATGGGCCTAAACAAAGGTATTTGGGCCTGAAGACAAACCGCTATAAAAAATTTTATAGCCCCCATTATAGGCCTCTGAGTTAGCTTCGATTTGATTTATTATGGGCCCCGTGGTTTAACCGATGCTGCCATGAACGTCCATTTGAAGCCCAAGTGCGAAGGCCCACTCTATCAAATCCATGAGCCTAAATAAACATATTTGGGATCGAAGACAAACCACTATAGATGAAGTTTATAGCCCCTATTATAAACCTCTAATGCAGCTTCGATTTGATACATTATGGGCCCGTGGTTCAACCGATGCTGCCTCGTACTTCCATTTGAAGCCCAAGTGCGAAAGCCCACTCTATCAAATCCATGGGCCTAAACAAAGGTATTTGGGCCTGAAGACAAATTGTTGTAAATGAAGTGTATAGCCCCTATTATAGGCCTCTGAGTCAACTTTAATTTGATATATTATGGGCCTTATAGTTCAACCGATGCTGCCATGAATGTCCATTTGAAGCCCAAGTACGAAAGCCCACTCTATCAAATCCATGGGCCTAAACAAAGGTATTTGGACCCGAAGCCAAACCGTTATAGATGAAGTTTATAGCCCCTATCATAGGCCTTTGAGTTAGCTTCAGTTGATTTATTATAGGCCTCATGGTTCAACCGATGCTGCCACGAACGTCCATTTGAATCCCAAGTGCGAAGGCCCACTCTATCAAATCCATGGGCCTAAATAAACGTATTTGGGCTCAAAGACAAACCACTATAGATGAAGTTTATAGCCCCCATTATAGGCCTCTGATTCAACTTCGATTTGATACATTATGGGCCCCGTGGTTCAACCGATACTGCCACGTACTTCCATTTGAAGCCCAAGTGCGAAAGCCCACTCTATCAAATCCATAGGCCTAAACAAAGGTATTTGGGCCCAAAGAAAAATCGTTATAGATAAAGTGTATAGCCCCCATTATAGGCCTTTGAGTCAACTTTGATTTGATATATTATGGGCCTTATGGTTCAACCAATGCTGCCACGAATGTCTATTTGAAGCCCAAATGTGAAAGCCCACTCTATCAAATCCATGGGCCTAAACAAAGGTATTTGAGCCTGAAGATAAACTGCTATAGAAGAAGTTTGTAGCCCCCATCATAAGCCTCTGAGTCAGCTTCAGTTTGATTTATTATGGGCCCCATGGTTCAACCGATGCTGCCACGAACGTCCATTTGAATCCCAAGTGCGAAGGCCCACTCTATCAAATCCATGGGCCTAAATAAACGTATTTGGGCTCGAAGACAAACCACTATAGATGAAGTTTATAGCCTCCATTATAGGCCTTTGATTCAGCTTTGATTTGATACATTAAAGGCCTGGTGGTTCATCCAATGCTACCACGTACTTCCATTTGAAGCCCAAGTGCGAAAGCCCACTCTATCAAATCCATGGGCCTAAACAGAGGTATTTGGACCCAAAGACAAATCGCTATAGACAATGTTTATAGCCCCCATTATAGGACTCTGAGTCAGCTTCAATTTGCTATATTATGGGCCTTATGGTTCAACCAATGCTGCCACGAACGTCCATTTGGAGACCAAGTGCGATGGCCCACTCTATCAAATCCATGGGCCTAAACAAAGGTTTTTGGGCTTGAAGATAAACTGGTATAGACGAAGTTTATAGCCCCCATTATAGTCCTCTGATTTAGCTTCGAGTTGATATATTATTGCCCCGTGGTTCAACCGACGCTGCCACAAACGTCTATTTGAAGCCCAAGAGGGAAAGCCCACTCTATCAAATCCATGGGCCTAAACAAAGGTATTTGGGCCCGAAGACAAATATTTATAGATGAAGATTATAGCCCCCAATATAGGCCTCTGAGTCAGCTTCGATTTGATTTATTATGGGCCCGTGGTTCAACCGATGCTGCCACGAACGTCCATTTGAAGCCCAAGTGCGAAAGCCCACTCTATCAAATCCATAAAAGGTATTTGAGCCCGAAGACAAGATGCTATATAAAAATTTTATAGCCCCCATTATAGGTCTCTGTGTTAGCTTTGATTTGATATATTATGGGCCTTGTGGTTCAACCGATGCTGCCACGAACGTCCATTTGAAGCCCAAGTTCGAAGGCCCACTCTAACAAATCCATGGGCCTCAACAAAAATATTTGGGCCCGAAGAGGGCCCGCTATAGATGAAGTTTATAGCCCCCATTATAGGCATCTAAGTTAGCTTCGATTTGATATATTATTGGCCTCGTGGGTCAACTAATGCTGCCATGAACGTCCATTTGAAGTGCAAGTGTGAAGGCCTACTCTATCAAATCCATGGGCCTAAACAAAGGTATTTGGGCTCGAAGACAAACTGTTATAGATGTAGTTTATAGCCCCCATTATAGTCCTCTATGTCAGCTTTGATATGAAATATTATGGGCTCTGTGGTTCAACCGATGCTGCCATGAACATCCATTTGAAGCCCAAGTGCGAAGGCCCAATATATCAAATCCATAGGCCTAAACAAAGGTATTTGGGCCTGAAGATAAACTGCTATAGACAAAGTTTATGGCCCCCATTATAAGCCACTGAGTCATCTTCCATTTGATATATTATAGGCCCCGTGGTTCAATCGATGCTGCCACGAACATCCATTTTAAATCCAAGTGTGAAGGCCCACTCTATCAAATCCATGGGCCTAAACAAGGGTATTTGGGCCCGAAGACAAACTGCTATAGACATGTTTATAGCCCCCATTATAGGCCCCTAAGTTAGCTTTGATTTGATATATTATTGGCCCTGTGGTTCAACCGATGTTGCCACGAATGTCCAATTGAAGCCCAAGTATGAAAGCCCACTCTATCAAATCTATGGGCCTAAATAAAAACATTTGGGGCCAAAGATGGCCTACTAGAGATGATGTGTATAGCCCTCATTATAGGCCTCTGAGTCAGCTTCGATTTGATACATTATGGGCCCCGTGGTTCAACCGATACTGCCACGAAAGTCCAATCAAAGCTCAAGTGCGAAGGCCCACTATATCAAATCCATAGGCCTAAACAAAGATATTTGGGCCCGAACAAAAACCGTTATAGATGAAGTTTATAGCCCCCATTGTAGTCCTCTATGTCAATTTTGATTTGATATATTATGGGCCCCTAGTTCAATCGATGCTGCCATGAACGTCCAATTGAAACCCTAGTGCAAAAACCCACTTAATCAAATCCATGGGCCTAACCAAAAATATTTGGACCCGAAGACAACCTGCTATAGATGAAGTTTATAGCCCCCATTATAAGCCTCTAAGTCAGCTTCAATTTGATATATTATGAGCCCCGTGGTTCAACCGATGCTACCACGAATGTCCATTTGAAGCCCATGTGCAAAAGCCCACTCTATCAAATCCATGGGCCTAAACAAAGCTATTTGGGCCGAAGATAAACTACTATAGACAAAGTTTATAGCCCCCATTATAGGCCTTTGACTCAGTTTTGATTTGATATATTATGGGCCCTGTGGGTCAACCAAAGCTGCCACGAACGTCCATTTAAAGCCCAAGTGCGAAAGCCCACTCTATCAAATCCATGGGCCTAAACAAAGGTATTTGGGCTCGCAGACAAACCGCTATAGATGAAGTTTATAGCCCCCATAATGGGCCACTGAGTCAGCTTCGATTTGATATATTATGGGCCCCTAGTTCAACCGATGTTGTCACAAACTTCCAATTGAAACCCTAGTGCGAAAGCCCACTCTATCAAATCCATGGGCCGCAATAAAAATATTTAGGCCCCAAGACAACCCACTATAGATGAAGTTTATAGCCCCCATTTTAGGCCTCTAAGTCAACTTCGATTTGAAATATTACTGGCCCCGTGTGTCAATCGATGCTACCACGAACATCCATTTGATGCCCAAGTGTGATGGCCCACTCTATCAAATCCATGGGCCTAAATAAAGGTATTTGGGCCCAAACACAAACCGCTATAGATGAAGTTTATAGCCCCTATTATAGGCCTCTGAGTCAGCTTCAATTTGATATATTATGGGCCCCTAGTTCAACCGATGCTGCCACGAACATCCAATTGAAGCCCATGTGCGACAGCCCACTCTATCAAATCCATGGGCCGCAACAAAAATATTTGGGCCCATTATAGGCCTCTGAGTTAGCTTCAATCTGATATATTATGGGCCCTGTGGTTCAACCGATGCTGCCATGAACGTCCATTTGAAGCCCAAGTGCAAATGCCCACTCTATCAAATCCATGGGACTAAAAAAAGGTATTTGGACCCGAAGACAAACCGCTATAGATGAAGTTTATAGCCCCCATTATAGGTCTCTGAGTCAGCTTTGATTTGATATATTAAGGGCCTCGTGGTTCAACCGATGTTGCCACAAACGTCGAATTGAAGCCCAAGTGCGAAAGCCCACTTCATCAAATCCATGGCCCTCAATAAAAATATTTGGACCCGAAGACAGCCCGCTATAAATGAAGTGTATAGCCCCTATTATAGGCCTCTGAGTCAGCTTCGATTTGATATATTATGGGCCCCGTCGGTCAATCGATGTTGCCACAAACGTCCATTTGAAGTCCAAGTATGAAGGCCCACTGTATCAAATCCATGGGGCTAAACAAAGGTATTTAGGCCTGAAGACAAACCGCTATAGACAAAGTTTATAGCCCCCATTATAGGCCTCTGAGTTAGCTTCAATTTGATATATTATGGGCCCCTAGTTCAACGGATGCTGCCACGAACGTCCAATTGAAGCCCAAGTGCGAAGGCCCACTCTATCAAATCCATGGGCTTAAAAAAAGGTATTTGGGCCAAAGATAAACTGCTATAGATGAAGTGTATAGCCCCCTTTATTGGCCTTTGAGTTAGCTTCAATTTGATATATTATGGGCCCCGTGGTTCAACCGATGCTGCCATGAACGTCCATTTGAAGCCCAAGTGCGAAAGCCCACTCTATCAAATCCATAGGCCTAAACAAAGGTATTTGGGCCCTAAGATAAACTGCTATAGACTAAGTTTATAGCCCCCACCGTAGGCCTCTAAGTCAGCTTTGATTTGATAAATTATGGGCCCCGTGGTCAACCGATGCTGCCACAAACGTCCATTTGAAGCCCAAGTGTGAAAGCCCACTCTATCAAATCCATGGGCCTAAAAAAAGGTATTTGAGCCCGAAGACAAACCGCTAAAGACAAAGTTTATAGCCCGTATTATAGGCCTCTTAGTCAGCTTCGATTTGATATATTATGGGCCCCTAGTCTAACCGATGTTGTCACGAACGTCCAATTGAAACCCAAGTGCGAAAGCCCACTCTATCAAATCCAAGGGCCTAAATAAAAATATTTAGCCCCCAAGATGGCCCCCTATATATGAAGTTTATAGCCCCCATTATAGGCATCTATTTCAGCTTCGATTTGATATATTGTTGTCCCCGTGGATCAACCGATGCGGCCACGAACGTCCATTTGAAGCCCAAGTACGAAGGCCCACTCTATCAAATCCATGGCCCTAAACAAAGGTATATTGGCCCGAAGAAAAACCATCACAAATGAAGTTTATAGCCCCTATTACAGGCCTCTGAGTTAGCTTCGATCTGATATATTATGGGCCCCATGGTTCTACCGATGCTGCCATGAATGTCCAATTAAAGTCCAAGTGCGAAAGCCCACTCGATCAAATCCATGGGCCTAAATAAAAATATTTAGGCTTAAGGATGGCCCGGTATAGATGAAGTGTATAGCCCTTATTATAGGCCTCCGAGTCAACTTCAATTTAATATAGTATGGGCCTCATGGTTGAACTGATGCTGCCACGATCGTCCATTTGAAGCCCAAGTGCAAAAGCCCACTCTATCAAATCCATGGGCCCAAACAAAAATATTTGGCCCCGAAGATGGCCCCCTATAGACAAATTTTATAGCCCCCATTATAAGTGACTAAGTCAGCTTTGATTTGATATATTATTGGCCCCGTGGGTCAACCGATGCGGCCACGACCATCCATTTGAAGCCCAAGTACGAAGGCCCACTCTATCAAATCTATGGGCCTAAACAAAGGTATTTGGACTGAAGACAAACCGCTATAGATGAAGTTTATAGCCCTCATTATAGGCCTCCAAGTCAGCTTTGATTTGATATATTACGGGCCCTGTGGGTCAACCAATGTTGCCACGAACGTCCATTTGAAGCCCAAGTGCGAAGGCCCACTCTATCAAATCCATGGGCCTAAACAAAGGTATTTGGGCCTGAAGATAAACCGCTATAGACAAAGTTTATAGCCCCCAATATAGGCCTCTGAGTCAACTTCGATTTGATATATTATGGGCCCCTAGCTCAACCGATGCTGCCACGAACATCTAATTGAAGCCCATGTGCGACAGCTCACTCTATCAAATCCATGGGCCTAAAAAAATATTTGGGCTCGAAGATGGCCTACTATAGACAAATTGTACAGCCCTTATTATGGGCCTCTAAGTCAGCATCGACTTGATATATTATGGGCCCCATGGTTCAACCGATGCTGGCCACGAAAGTCCAATCAAAGCTCAAGTGTGAAGGCCCACTCTATCAAATCCATGGGCCTAAACAAAGATATTTGGCCCGAAAAAAAAACCGCTATAGTTGAAGTTTATAGCCCCCATTGTATTCCTTTGTGTCAGCTTTGATTTGATATATTATGGGCCCCTAATTCAATCGATACTGCCACGAACGTCCAATTGAAACCCTAGTGCAAAAACCCACTCAATCAAATCCATGGACCTAACCAAAAATATTTGGGCCCGAAGACGCCTGCTATAGGTGAAGTTTATAGCCCCCATTATAGGTCTCTAATTCAGCTTTGATTTGATATATTATAGGCCCTGTGGTTCAACCGATGCTACCATGAACGTCTATTTGAAGCCCAAGTGCAAAAGCCCACTCTATCAAATCCATGGGCCTAAACAAAGCTATTTGGGCCTGAAGACAAACTGCTATAGATGAAGTTTATAGCCCCCATTATAGGCCTTTGAGTCAGTTTTGATTTGATATATTATGGGCCCTGTGGTTCAACCGAAGCTGCCATGAACGTCCATTTGAAGCCCAAGTGCGAAAGCCCACTCTATCAAATCCATGGGCCTAAAAAAGGTATTTGGGCTCGATGACAAACCATTATAGATGTAGTTTATAGCCCACATAATGGGCCACTGAGTCAGCTTCGATTTGATATATTATGGGCCCCTAGTTCAACTGATGTTGTCACGAACTTCTAATTGAAACCCAAGTGCAAAAACCCATTCTATCAAATCCATGGGCTGCAATAAAAATATTTGGGCCCCAAGGCGGCCCGCTATAGATGAAGTTTATAGCCCCCATTATAGGCCTCTAAGTCAGCTTTGATTTGAAATATTATTGGCCCCGTGGGTCAACCAATGTTACCACGAACGTCCATTTGAAACCCAAGTGCAATGGACCATTCTATCAAATTCATGGGCCTAAACAAAGGTATTTGGGCCTGAACACAAACCGCTATAGATGAAGTTTATAGCCCCCATTATAGGCCTCTAAGTCAGCTTTGATTTGATATATTATGGGCCCCTAGGTCAACTGATACTGCCACGAACATCCAATTGAAGCCCATGTGCGATAGCCCACTCTATCAAATCCATGGGCCGCAATAAAAATATTTGGCCCCGAAGATGGCCTGCTATAGATGAACTGTATAGCCCCTATTATAAGCATCTGAGTCAGCTTCGATCTGATATATTATGGGCCCTGTGGTTCAATCGATGCTGCCACAAACGTCCATTTGAAGCCAAAGTGCAAATGTCCACTCTATCAAATCCATGGGCCTAAAAAAAGGTATTTGGGCCCGAAGACAAACCGCTATAGATGAAGTTTATAGCCTCCATTATAGGCCTCTGAGTCAGCTTTGATTTCATATATTAAGGGCCCCGTGGTTCAATCGATGTTGCCACGAACATCGAATTGAAGCCCAAGTGCAAAAGCCCACTTTATCAAATCCATGGGCCTCAACAAAAATATTTGGACCCGAAGACAGCCCGCTATAGATGAAGTGTATAGCCCCTATTATAGGCCTCTTTCACCTTCGATTTGATATATTATGGGCCCCATCGATCAATCGATGTTGCCACGAATGTCCATTTGAAGCCCAAGTGTGAAGGCCCGCTCTATCAAATCCATGGGCCTAAATAAAGGTATTTGGGCCTAAAGATAAACTGCTACAGACAAAGTTTATAGCCCCCATTATAGGCTTCTGAGTCAGCTTTGATTTGATATATTATGGGCCCCTAGTTCAATGGACGCTGCCACGAACATCCAATTGAAACCTAAGTGCGAAGGCCCACTCTATCAAATCCATGGGCCTAAAAAAAGGTATTTGGGCTTAAAGACAAACTGCTACAGATGAATTGTATAGCCCCCTTTATAGGCCTTTGAGTCAGCTTCGATTTGATATATTATGGGCCTCATGGTTCAACCGATACTGCCATGAACGTCCATTTGAAGCCCAAGTGCAAAAGCCCACTCTATCCAATCCATGGGCCTAAACAAAGGTATTTGGGCCCTAAGACAAACCGCTATAGACTAAGTTTATAGCCCCCACCATAGGCCTCTAAGTCAGCTTTGATTTGATAAATTATAGGCCCTGTGGTCAACTAATGTTGCCACGAACGTCCATTGAAGCCCAAGTGTGAAAGCACACTCTATCAAATCCATGGGGCTAAACAAAGGTATTTGAGCCCGAAGGCAAACCACTATAGACAAAGTTTATAGCCCGTATTATAGGCCTCTTAGTCAGCTTTGATTTATGGGCTCCTAGTCCAACCGATGTTGTCACGAACGTCCAATTGAAACCTAAGTGTGAAAGCCCACTCTATCAAATCCATGGGCCTAAACAAAAATATTTAGGCCCTAAGACGACCCACTATAGATGAAGTTTATATCCCCCATTATAGGCCTTTGAGTCAGCTTCGATTTGATATATTATTAGCCCCGTGGGTCAACTGATGTTGCCACAAACATCCATTTGAAGCCCAAGTGCGAAGGCCCACTCTATCAAATCCATGGGCCTAAATAAAGGTATTTTGGCCTGTAGAAAAACCATTATAGATGAAGTTTATAGCCCCATTACAGGCCTCTGAGTCAGCTTCGATCTGATATATTATGGGCCCCATGGTTCTACCGATGCTGCCACGAACGTCCAATTGAAGCCCAAGTGCGAAAGCCCACTCGATCAAATCCATGGGCCTAAACAAAAATATTTTGGCCTGACGATGGCTATTATAGATGAAGTGTATATCCCCTATTATAGGCCTCTGAGTCAACTTCAATTTGATACATTATGGGCCTCGTGGTTCAACCGACGCTGCTACGAACGTCCATTTGATGCCCAAGTACGAAGGCCCACTCTATCAAATCCATGGGCCTAAAAAATATATATGGGCCCGAAGACGGCCCACTATAGATGAAGTTTATAGCCCTTATTATAGGCCTCTAAGTTATCTTCGATTTGATATATTATGGGCCCCGTGGTTCAACTGACGCTACCCACGAACGTCCATTTGAATCCCAAGTGCGAAGGCCTACTCTACCAAATCCATGGGCCTAAACAAAAACATTTGGGCCCAAAGACGGCCTGCTATAGATGAAGTTTATAGCCCCCATTATAGGCGTCTAAGTTAGCATCGATTTGATATATTATGGGCCCTGTGGGTCAACCAATGTTGCCATGAACATCCATTTGAAGCCCAAGTGCGAAGGCCCACTCTATCAAATCCATAGGCCTAAACAAAGGTATTTGGGCTCAAACACAAACCACTATAGACAAAGTTTATAGCCCCCATTATAGGCCTCTGAGTCAGCTTTGATTTGATATATTATGGGCCCCTAGTTTAACCGATGCTGCCACGAACATCCAATTAAAGCCCATTTGCGACATCCCACTCTATCAAATCCATGGGCCTAAATAAAAATATTTGGGCCTGAAGACAGCCTGCTATAGATAAGTTGTATAGCCCCCATTATAGGCCTCTGAGTCAGCTTCGATTTGATATATTATGGGCCCCATGGTTCAACTGATGCTGCCACGAACGTCCAATTGAAGCCCAAGTGAAAAAGCCCACTCTATCAAATCCATGGGCCTTAATAAAAATATTTGGGCCTGAAGACAGCCCGCTATAGATAAAGTGTATAGCCCCTATTATAAACCTCTGAGTCAGCTTCGATTTAATATATTATGGGCCCCATGGTTCAACCGATGCTGCCACGAACGTCCATTTAAAGCCCAAGTGCGAAAGCCCACTATATCAAATCCATGGGCCTAAACAAAGGTATTTAGGCCCTAAGACAAATCGCTATAGACTAAGTTTATAGCCCCCACCATAGGCCCTTGTGTCAGCTTCGATTTGATATATTATGGGCCCCGTGGTCAACCGATGCTGCCACAAACGTCCATTTGAAGCCCAAGTGTGAAAGCCCACTCTATCAAATCCATGGGCCTAAGCAAAAATATTTGGGCCCGAGGACGGCCCGCTATAGATGAAGTGCATAGCCCCTATTATAGGCCTCTGAGTCAACTTCAATTTGATATATTATGGGCCTCGTGGTTTAACCGATGCTACCGCGAATGTCCATTTGAAGCCCAAGTGCGTCAAATCTATGGGCCTAAACGAAAATATATGGGCCCGAAGACGGCCTGCTATAGATGAAGTTTATAGCCCCCATTATAGGCCTCTGAGTTAGCTTCGATTTGATATATTATACGCCCCATGGTTCTTATAGGCCTCTGAGTCAGCTTCGATTTGATATATTATAGGCCCCTAGTTCAACTGATGCTACCACGAACATCCAATTGAAGCCCATGTGCGACAGCCCACTCTATCAAATCCATGGGCCTAAACAAAAATATTTGGGCCCGAAGACAGCCTGCTATAGATGAACTGTATAGCCCCCATTATAAGCCTCTAAGTCAGATTTGATTTGATATATTATGGGCCTAGTGGTTCAACTGATGTTGCCACGAACGTCCATTTAAAGCCCTAGTGCGAAAGCCCACTCTATCAAATCCATGGGCCTAAACAAAGGTATTTGGGCCCGAAGACAAATCACTGTAAACAAAGTTTATAGCCCGCATTGTAGGCCTCTTAGTTGTTAGTGATATGCACTAGGTCAATCATTTGTGATTATGTATTGACTTTCTTATTTTATTAATAAAGAGGTATTATATTATCATTTGATTTTATGATAATTACATGAATGGCTAATTCTTACTAAGGCCATCAAGTATGTGACTTGATAGTAAAACCCTTAGATTAAAATAAGAGTTCTATTCTAATTATCCCTAGCCATTTATTCATTATATGAATATTAAAGTATTAAGGCTAGTATGATGTTAACTGATGGTTATGTTTTACTAATCATAAATATGAGATATTAAGTGAACTCATAGGTACATGATGAGAGATCATGTACTGAATTGACCCACTATGAGAATACTACATAGATTATTGTCATAGTATTTCTTATCACAGTAATTTTATTTCGGTCCTTTGACCTTGAAATCATCATAGATTACTACATAGCTATTTTATGTTTTGACACATTCTAACATTGTCTTTAATCGGATGATTAAAAGAATGTTATTGGATATAAAATTAGTTATGTGAGGAATGTGAGTGATTTAAAAGGAATTTATCCCTCATTAATATGAGAAAGATATCTAAAGGCCCCTTGATGAGATAGACTGAATGAAAATGCATGGCCATGCTGAAATGAATTGATAAAGAGTTATCATTTTTAGTCTACTTGGAATCAAGTCATAATATTGAACTTTATAAGGATGACATTCTATGCCTTATGTTCAATTAAGATATCATGTGATAAAGGGACAATAAAATTCACTGTAATTAGATTATGTCGGATTATTGACTTCACATGACTTGGGTAGTCATAATGTCTTGCTAGAGGCCACTTATGACTTGTGGGCCTAAATAGAGATTTAGGCCCACTGCCAATGTTATGTGAACCTACAGGGTCACACACTTAGAACAAGCCCAAAACGGATATGGGTTTAATAAGCCCAAAATAAACTCTGTGGAAATAAATAATTAAAGTGTTTTATTTATTTATTTATTTGTTTATTTATTTAAGATATATGTTATTTTAAATAAAAAAAATAAGATATTATTTTTTATTTATTTTTAAATAAAATCAAAATATAATAAATGAAAAATTACCAAAAGGTCATTGGTAAGTGAAACCCTAACTTGGAGTCTATAAATATGTTATATTCTCTAGGGTTTCACACACTTGTTTTTTTTTTTGCCTCCAAATTCGTTTTCTTTCCTTTTAGAAAACAAAGACAGAGTTTTTCCTTTTGTTCTTGATTTGTGAGACAGTCAAGAGGTTGCTAGCACACACACTCAAATTCGTTTTGTGAAGGGTTGTTCATGTGGATACCTATAGAGGATGCATCCTTTTGGAGATGTCTTGATCCGAACAACCAAGCCAAAAAGCTCGAGGTAAAGTGTCACCGGTGTGAACCTCCTCTCATCCTTCCAAAGAATCTTGCCTCTTCTGCGTTTTGGTAAGATTATTAAAAACCCTAGATTTAATCAATTAGTCGAATTACATGGATCCAGGCTTGGGAACGTGACAAAATTTTAATTTTTCCGCTGCGTTTGCATCACGATACCCAACATTAGTCAACTTCGATTTGATATATTATGGGCCCCTAGTCCAACCAATGTTGTCATGAATGTCCAATTGAAACCAAAGTGCGAAAGCCCACTCTATCAAATCAATGGGCCTAAACAAAAATATTTGGGCCCTAAGATGGCCCGCTATAGATGAAGTTTATATCCCCCATTATAAGCCACTGAGTCATCTTCAATTTGATATATTATTGGCCCCATGGGTCAACCGATGTTGCCACGAACGTCCATTTGAAGCCTAAGTGTGAAGGCCCACTCTATCAAATCCATGGTCCTAAACAAAGGTATTTTGGCCCGTAGACAAACCATTATAGATGAAGTTTATAGCTCCATTATAGGCCTCTGAGTCAGCTTTGATCTGATACATTATAGGCCCTATGGTTCTACTGATGCTGCCACGAGCGTCCAATTGAAGCCCAAGTGTGAAAGCCCACTCGATCAATTCCATGGGCCTAAGCAAAAATATTTGGGCCCGAGGATGGCCCACAATAGACAAAGTGTATAGCCCCTATTATAAACCTCTGAGTCAACTTCGATTTGATATATTACGGGCCTCGTGGTTCAACCGATGCTGCCATAAACGTCTTTGAAGCCCAAGTGCAAAGGCCCACTCTATCAAATCTATGGGCCTAAACAAAAATATATGGGCCTAAAGACGGCCCGCTATAGATGAAGTTTATAGCCCCCATTATAGGCCTCTGAGTTAGCTTCGATTTAATATATTATACGCCCTGTGGTTCTTATACGCCTCTGAGTCAGCTTTGATTTGATATATTATGGGCCCCTAGTTCAACTGATGCTGCCACGAACATCTAATTGAAGCCCATGTGCGACAGCCCACTCTATCAAATCCATGGGCCTAAATAAAATTATTTGGGCCTAAAGATGGCCTGCTATAGACAAACTATATAGCTCCCATTATACGCCTCTGAGTCAACTTCGATTTGATATATTATGGGCCCCGTGGTTCAACCAATGTTGCCACGAACATCCATTTGAAGCCCAAGTGCGAAAGCCCACCCTATCAAATCCATGGGCCTAAACAAAGGTATTTGGGCCCAAAGACTAATCACTATAGATGAAGTTTATAGCCCCTATTATAGGCCTCTGAGTCAGCTTGATTTAGTATATTATGGGCCCTGTGGGTCAACCGATGCTCCCACGAATGTCCATTTGAAGCCCAAGTGTGAAGGCCCACTCTATCAAATCCATGGGCCTAAATAAAAATATTTGGGCCCAAAAATGGCCTACTATAGAAGAATTGTATAGCCCCCATTATAGGCCTCTGAGTCAGCTTTGATTTGATATATTATGGGCCCTGTGGTTCAACCGATGTTGCCACGAACGTCCATTTGAAGCCTAAGTGCGAAAGCCCACTCTATCAAATCCATGGGCCTAAACAAAGGTATTTGGGCCTAAAGACAAACCGCTATAGATGAAGTTTATAGCCCCCATTATAGGCCTCTGAGTTAGCTTCGATATGATATATTATGGGCCCCGTGGTTCAACCGATGCTGCCACGAACATCCATTTGAAGCCCAAGTGCTAAGGCCCACTCTATCAAATCCATGGGCCTAAATAAAAATGTTTGCGCCTGAAGACGGCCCGCTATAGACAAAGTTTATAGCCACCATTATAGGTGTCTAAGTCAACTTTGATTTGATATATTTTGGGCCCTCAGTTCAACCGATGTTGTCACAATCGTCTAATTAAAACCCAAGTGCGAAAGCCCACTCTATCAATTTCATGGGCCTCAACAAAAATATTTAAGCCCCAAAATGGCCCGCTATAGACCAAGTTTATAGCCCCCATTGTAGGCCTCTAAGTTAACTTTAGTTTGATATATTAGTGGCCCTGTACATCAACTGATGCTGCCATGAACTTCCATTTGAAGCCCAAGTGTGAAGGACCACTCTATCAAATCCATGGGCCAAAACAAAGGTATTTGGGCCCAAACACAAATTGCTATAGATGAAGTTTATAGCCCCCATTATAAGCCTCTATGTCAGCTTCAATTTGATATATTATGGGCCCCTAGTTCAACCGATGCTGCCACGAACATCCAATTGAAGCCCATGTGTGACCGCCCACTCTATCAATTATGTGGGCCTAAATAAAAATATTTGGGCCCAAAGACGGCCCGCTATAGACCAAGTGTATAGCTCCCATTATAGGCCTCAGCGTCAGCTTCGATTTGATATATTATGGGCCTCGTGGGCCAACTAATGTTGCCACAAACGTCCATTTGAAGCCCAAGTGTGAAGTCTCACTCTATCAAATCCATAGGCCTAAACAAAGGTATTTGGGCCTGAAGTCAAATCGTGATAGATGAAGTTTATAGCCCCCATTATAGGCCTCTGAGTTAGCTTCGATTTGATATATAATGGGCCTCGTGGTTCAATCGATGCTGCCACGAACGTCCATTTGAAGCCCAAGCATGAAGGCCCATACTATTAAATACATGGGCCTAAACAAAGGTATTTGGGCCCAAGGACAAACTGCTATAGACAAAATTTATAGCCCCCATTATTGGTCTCTGTGTTAGCTTTAATTTGATATATTATGGGCCCTGTGGTTCAACCAATGTTGCCACAAACGTCCATTTGAAGCCCAAGTGCGAAAGCCCACTCTATCAAATCCATGGGCCTAAACAAAGGTATTTGGGCCCGAAGACAAATTGCTATAAACAAAGTTTATAGCCCCCATTATAGGCCTCTGAGTTAGCTTCAATTTAATTTATTATGGGCCCCAAGTTCAATCGATGTTGTCACGAACGTCCAATTGAAATGCAAGTGTGATAGCCCACTCTATCAAATCTATGGGCCTAAATGAAAATATTTAGGCAAGAAGATGACCTGGTATAGGTGAAGTGTATAGCCTCTATTATAGGCCTCTGAGTCAGCTTTCATTTGATATATTATGGGCCCCGTGATTCAATCGATGCTGCCACAAACGTCCATTTGAAGTCCAAGTGCGAAAGCCCACTCTATCAAATCCATGCCCAAGTGCGAAAGCCCACTCTATCAAATTCATGGGACTAAACAAAGGTATTTGGGCCGAAGACAAACTGTTATAGATGAAGTTTATAGCCCCTATTATGGGCCTCTGAGTTAGCTTTAGTTTGATATATTATGGGCCCCTAATTCAACCGATGCTACCACGAACGTCCAATTGAAACCCAAGTGCAAAAGCCCACTCTATCAAATCCATGGGCCTAAACAAAAATATTTAGGCCTAAAGATGGCATGCTATAGATGAAGTTTATAGTCCCCATTATAGGCCTTTGAGTCAACTTCGATTTGATATATTATTGGCCCCGTGGGTCAACCGATGCTGCCATGAACGTCCATTTGAAGCCCAAGTGTAAAGGCCATCTCTGTCAAATCCATGGGCCTAAACAAAGGTATTTGGGCCCGAAGACAAACTATTATAGATGAATTTTATAATCCCCATTATAGGCCTCTGATTCAGCTTCGATTCGATATATTATAGGCCCCGTGGTTCAACCGATGCTGCCACGAATGTCCAATTGAAGCCCAAGTGCGAAAGCCCACTTTATCAAATCCATGGGCCTAAACAAAAATATTTGGGCCCAAAGACGGCCCTCTATGGACTAAGTGTATAGCCCCCATTATAGGCCTCTGAGTCAACTTTGATTTGATATATTATTGGCCCCATGGGTCAACCGATGTTGCCACGAACGTCCAATTGTAGCCCAAGTGTGAAAGCCCACTCTATCAAATCCAAGGGCCTAAAACAAAATATTTAGGCCAAAAAATGGCCCTCTATGGACTAAGTGTATAGCCCCCATTATAGGCCTTTGAGTTAGCTTTGATTTGATATATTATGCCCCATGGGTCAACTGATGTTGCCACGAACGTCCATTTGAAGCCCAAGTGCGAAGGCCCACTCTATCAAATCCATGGGCCTAAACATAGGTATTTGGGCCTGAAGATAAACCGCTATAGATGAAGTTTATAGCCCCCATTATAGGCCTCTGAGTTAGCTTCGATTTGATATATTATGGGCCCCGTAGTTCAACCGATACTGCCACGAACGTCCAATTGAAGCCTAAGTGCGAAAGCCCACTCTATCAAATCCATAGGCTTAAACAAAGGTATTTAGGGTCGAAGACAAACCGCTATAGATGAAGTTTATAGCCCCCATTATAGGCCTCTAAGTCAACTTTGATTTGATATATTATGGCCACCGTGGTTCAACCGATGATGCCACGAACATCCATTTGAAGGCCCACTCTATCAAATCTATGGGCTTAAACAAAAATATTTAGGCCCAAACATGGCCCGCTATAAACGAAGTTTACTACCCCCATTATAGGCGTGTAGGTCAACTTCGATTTAATATATTATTGGCCCCGTGGGTCAACCAATGCTGCCACGGACGTCCAATCGAAGCCCAAGTGCAAAGGCCCACTATATCAAATCCATGGGGCTAAACAAAGGTATTTGGTCCTGAAGACAAACCGCTATAGACAAAGTTTATAGCACCCATTAT
Organism: Mallotus nudiflorus; assembly: GCA_947683625.1. Lineage (NCBI taxonomy): Eukaryota > Viridiplantae > Streptophyta > Magnoliopsida > Malpighiales > Euphorbiaceae > Mallotus > Mallotus nudiflorus. The sequence continues at coordinate 35,048 of CANTUR010001613.1, forward strand.
AGCACTCTAAGTTAGCTTCGATTTGATAAATTATGGGCCCCGTGGTTCAACCAATGCTGCCACAAACGTCCATTTGAAGCCTAAGTGCGAAAGCCCATTGTGAAATATTATGTTTTAAGGTAATTTTATAATTATTTAAGGTATTAAAATGATTTTAACAAATTAATTATTATTTTTAACTAATTAATTCTATTTTTCAAAAAATTGTTTTCAAATAATATATTATATATTATTTTGGAAATGAAATGGGTTTTAAACTAATTTTATTATATAATTAAACTATTTAAGCAATTAAATGTGAAATTTTATTATATTATGTTGAATAATTGTAAAAATGAATTTTTATTAAAATTTGTGGAATTATTGAGAAATTGGATTTTTAATAATATTATATTATTAATTAGGGTTTTTAAATAATTATTGGTAAAATAATTACTTTTAGTGTTTTAATATTTAAATTTCTATATTTTGATATTTTTTAGGGTATTTATGGTATTTATCGATTTTAAATATATTTTGTTGAATAACTGTATTTTGTGGTGAATTATGGACCTCGGTCGGGGGAAATTTGTAGTTTGAAATCTTCACCGAGGAGTTGTGAGAAATTTGGTTTGAAGTGTAATTTTTTTTCTTGCAAGACCGACTCTACTTTTTAAGTAGAGAGATGTCTATTTTACAGTGAAAGTTTTATCAAATTTTCAATAGGATTCTCGTAAAACGTGACATCGGGTCTAATTCTTATTCTCTGTCTGTTCGTGTTTAGTAATTCTAGATTGAGTCTCTAGAAGTTTAAGTTAAAAATTTATTCTGATGGTTGTTATTATTGTATTTTTCTAGTTGCGCTGAGACCGAGGCCTAACGGACCAGTCTCGCAGAGTCTATCTCGTGGAGCGTTAATCAGTGAGTTATTATACTATATATATATGCATTGCATATAGAATGCATGACTTAGGATTTTTTTCATTCTCATTATATGTTTTTAAAAGTGATTTAAATTATAATATGATTTGGTATAATTTTAGTTTATTTTTAGTATATTTCAATGTATATATCTACATATTTTCTGCATACATTTACGATATCTTTGGTATATTTAGGGTTTATTTTTTATAAATGCATGCTAGATAATTAGGTTTATTTTTTTGAGTATATTTTAGAACATATACATGTTTTAAAAGTAAATTTATTTATAATTGTTTATTTAAATGATTAGTATACTTTAAGTATATTTATAGTATATTTTAGGCTTATTCTTAAATAATTGCATGTCATAATATCGATTTATACTTAAATTGTTTTTTAGTATATTCTTGGTATATTTTAATATACTTCTAAATAAATGCATGTTTAACTATTGATTTAAACTTAGCATGTTTATAGTATACTATTGGTTTATTTTTAGTATATTTCATGATTTATTTGGATTTATTCTACATATATATACTTGAAATATACTTAGTTATTTTAAGTATATTTTCGGTATATATATGGTTTATTTGGTTATTATGAATGACATTATGCATTATTTATTTTCTCATATGAATGATTTAATGGTTTATTTTCGGTATATTTAATGATTGATTTGAATTTATTTAACATATATATATATACTTGAAATATACTTAGTTTATTTTAAGTATATTTCTAGTGTATATATGGTTTATTTTATGATTATGATTATTATTCTGCATTAATTATTTATCCATAAGAATGATTTATTTTAAATGGAGGATATCAACAGAACGTGCTACCTAGTGGGCAGCACTAGGACCGTGTACATATCGGTGCAATAGATTTAGGTTTGAGGGAGGAATTAATTGTGGTGATTACGATTTAATTGATAATGATTTGATTGAAGTGATTGAGATATGATGTGATTGATAGTGTAATTGCTGGAGCTCGGTTGACCAAGTGTCTCAGGGTCAATCACACTGATAGTTAGACTGCTGAAGCTCAGTTGACTTAGTGTCTCAGGGTTAATCACACTGACAGTTAAACTGCTGAAGCTCAGTTGACTTAGTGTCTCAGGACCAGTCTACTGTCCAGAATGGAATAAGTGATTTACTTGGAATTAAGTGAGTCTGTATGGCTAGAGTGATGATATGGTTAATTGAGGTTGCGATTAATAGGGTTCCATTTGATCCTTCATGTATTAAAAGAAATGTTTTCTACACTTATTATACTAATTAAAGCAGAGTTTGGCATTTGTGTGAATATATATATATATATATATATATATATATATATATATATATATATATATATATATATATATATATATATATATATATATATATATATATTTGTTTAAGAATATTTGACTAGATATGGTTTAGATTGCATATGAATATAGTATAATAATTCACTAAGTGAGGTCTGACCTCCCTCAATTATTTTTTTCAGGAGATCCTATATCGTTAGACCATAGTAGTATAGTTCTTCGTCAGTATTCTTCTGTCCCGGTTATTTTATGTAGATGTATATTTTGAACTCTAATTTGTATTCTAAAAACTGCAATAGTAGTGTTATTGTTTCAGGAGAGTATTGCTTTATTTTAATGCTTTGTACTCTAAAAGTTGTATTTGAATATTGTATGAATATATATTCATTTATGAAAGGATTTGGAATATCTATTTTATATATCGATTTTGAGAAAAATTTTAATTCAGTTGTATTTATTTATTTATTTATTGCATGTTTTATTTTTCTAAGGTTTGCTATGGGTTCCAAATTCAAAAGAATTCCCATTCCTTAGCACCGATCATGATTCCTAGTTTTGGGTCGTGACAAAATGTGACAATACAAGTGTTATAAACCTTAATAAAAATCTCATTCAACATTCTAGAACTAAGCATATTGACATTAGACATCATTTCTTGCGTGATCATATGCAAAATGGTGATATTTTTCTTGATTTTGTTGATACTAATCATCAATTAGTAGACATCTTTACCAAGCCTTTTTATGAGGAAAGATTGAATTTTATTAAGCATGAACTTGGCATAATTGATGGCTCAAGCTTGTCTTGATCACTTGTTAAATTAATGAATTAATGTTTGGATTCTTATGTGATTTAAAAAATATATAATAAAATTATTTCTAGCGTCATGTATATATTTTGTTTTAAAAGTATTTGCTTTAGCAAATTTACTTCATATACATGATATATTATATTTCCTATTTGCATGATCTTTGTATGAATTTTATTTGATTTGAATTTATTTCACAAAATTTTTTATGCATGCATAACAACAATGGAAGTGTGGCTAGTTTTGTCTTTGTGATAAAAAGCCTTGTTTTGCTTACTTTGTTTATATATGACATGAATTTTTTTTTATGCATGACTATCAATTATGCTTATACTTGCAAAATTCATATTCATGTATAAATTCTTTTTGGGAATGGTTTTTATCTTTAAAAATGAAATGACTTTCATAAAGATTTTAAGTATCTTTGCTTTTATTGTTTTGATTATTGATCTTTTATTTCCTCTAATATTATTGGCTCCCTTAGGTCTATTTCCCCTTATATCTCTCTCTTTTCTTTTTATCTTTGACAAAGGGGGAGAAGAAGCTATATGTTTAGGGGATAAATAATTGTGTTTATTTTTAAGATATGCTAAGTACCACATGATTATATATGATTGATTGACTAGCTAAACTTTCTATAATCATGTGATGTTTCAATATAGCATATATACTATTTTGTGATGCATTATAGTAGCACTACATGCATATATATTGAAATTATTTCCTTCATGTTGTCTAATATTTTTTAATGATCATGTTATCATTATTTGTTATGTAAGGCTATACTCTTGTCCCTCTTGCTATATTTTATGTTGTTTATATTTTTTTAAAAAGAATAATAATTTTTTTTTATATTTCTTATCATGTCCAAAAAGGAGGAGAAATAAAGAAATATATTTTGTTAAAGAAATATATTTTGTTAAAGAAATAGATTTGTTTAACCCTTATACATGATATGATAATTCATTTATATACTCTGATACATGATAAATATTATAATTATGCATATGTTAAGGGGGAGCAAAATGCTTTCTCATTTTGCATCAATTTAATTTGAAAGAGGGAGCTATTTTAATTAGATTGCTTATACATGCTATTTATTTTTATCACACTCACACACATTATTTATTATCTTTTAAAACTGATTGTCAAAGCCAAAAAGGGAAAGATTGTTAACCATTTGCATGATCAAACTCCAAATTTTGGACTTTGACAAACAATTTTTATACTAATAATTTCAATTAAGTGTGTAGGGAATTATATACCAAGCATATACACTTTTGGATAAATAGTGACTTTTCGGGCAAATTGAACCTCTAAGATTCAAGAAGGCTTTTGACATTTTTAAAGCTCTTAAATGAAAAAATGAACCTCTTAACATTTGAAGTAGACATCTTGATATTTCTGAATTAGGCTTATTTTTCAAAATCCAAGTTCATTTGGTTAGGAAAATTTTGAGTTGAAATCCATGTATATGTCTGCCATCTCAGACTGCATATCTCTTAGTATTTTGTCTTGAGTTAAAAAAGTCTAATTAAGGTGATTCAAAATGCTATGAAAATATAATTCAAATATCTACAACTTTCATGAAGAAAATATGGACAAATTCAAATTTATTCAGGATCAGATCACGGCTTCAACTTGTGTATAACTGTCTGATAGTATTCTGTATTTCAGATTGCACAACCCTTAGTAATTTAGACATATCCTGAGATACAAAAGTTAAATTTAGGTGAATCAAAATGATATGAAAAGATAATTCAAATATATACAGCTTTTATGAAGAAAGTATGGGCAAATTAAAATTTCTTCAGGAGCAAATCATAGCTTCAATTTGGGTATAACTGCTTGACCGTAGTCTGCATTATAAATTGCATAACCCTTAGTATTTTGGACATATCTTGAGCTATAGAAGTCTAATTTAGGTGATTCAAATTGATATGGAAAGCTAATTCAAATATCTACAGCTTATGTGAAGAAAGTATGGGCAAATTCAAACGTCTAAAGGAGCTAATTATGATTTTAATCCATTAATAGCTGTCTGACAATATCAGTCTCAATAATTCAAAATATAGATGTTGGATTTGCACTTCCAACAACCATATTTTTTAGTATAAATACCTCTAGAGCTGAATGGAAGTTAAAGAAACTTATTTATCATTCATCATTTCTTAACCTTTCATTGGGCTATCAAATTCTCTTAAACAATTCTTTATTTGTATAACTCTTGTGAGAGTTGGGTGTGAGTTAGAAATAGAATTTCTCTTCATCTTAAATCTTGGGTTAGATTAGAAGGGAAGTGAGATTTTTTTTCTAAAGGAATTGGTTTAAGTGTTGTCCATTGAAATACTTGGGTTTTGATTTTTTGAGTGAGCCTTAAAAACTCATGTTATAAGGTTATAAGAGTGAGCCATAAAAATCTTGTATAGTCTAAATCTTATGAATAAGATTGTGGGTGATTGAAAATCCTAATTTAGGGATAAGTTAGGTGGAGACGTAGAATTGTTATTGAATTCGAACTCCTTAAATCTTTGTGTTCTTCATTCTTCCTTCTCAACTTCTATTTAATTCCTATAAAGAATTCTTTTAATTTCTCATTTTTATTTGATAGTCTTATTCACCTCCCCTCTAGGACTCTTTTCACATAGCAAGCCTAAAAAAATAAAAGCATGCAATAAATAAATAAAATATGCACTATAATTAAAATCTTAAATCAATATAATAATAAAAACTTCTATTATATCATAAAATTAATATTTTATATAATATTTAGAGAAACGTCTTTGATAATAAAACCATTATACAGATACAAGATACGACTACTACTATAGTTTTATAGAGTACACTAAAAAAATCAAGTAGTTTATATAGACAAGTCGGGTTAGAAGAAGTCTAGTGGATGGGCCTACAACTAAGGTCTGAGAAAAAAGAATCTTTTGAAAAAAATCAACAACTGAGGGGAGTCAAACCTCATTGAGTGAATTATTATATTATATATACATATATCTCCTAATGTCATATGCAACCAATTATCAATATATATAATAAATATATACAGGCATTTCACACAAATGCTAAAATCCTTTTATATAATAAATGCTGGAAAATATTTGTTTATGAAGGATCATATAGAACCCTATTTAAATCACAACCTCAATCAATAATGCTCTCTAGCCATACAGACTCACATAATTCCAAATTAATTCACTTTTTCCATTATCGACAATAGATTGGCCTTGAGACACTAAGTCAATCGAGCTTCATCAATCTCACTGTCAGTATGATTGGCCCTGAGACATTAGGTCAATCGAGCTCCAGCAACCACACTATTCAATCATATCGAACTCAAATCAATCAATCAAATCATATATCACCTCAAGTGATTCATAACTCAACCTTAAATCTATCACACTGGTACGTACACGATCCTAATGTTGCCTAGTAGGTAGCACGTTACATTGATATCCTTCAGTTAAAATTAAATATACATATGGGAAAATAAATAATGCATAATAACATTCGTAATAACAAAATAAACCATATATATACTAGAAATATACTTAAAATAAACTAAGTATATTTTAAGTATATATATGTTAAATAAATTCGAAATCAACCATAAAAATATGCCAAATAAAAACCGATAACATACCAAAAACATGCTAAGTATATATCAAAAATATAACATGCATTTATTTTGAAATATATCAAAAATATACTAAAGATATACCTAACATATACTAAACATTTAATAAAATAATTCATAAATAAATACATTTTAAAACATGAATATTTTAAATCATGCATCCTAAGGGCGATGTATATATAGTATAATAACACACAAGTTTGCACTCCTCGAGACTGGCTCGACGAGCATGGTCCGATAGGCTTCAGTCTCAGCGTAACTAGAAAATAAAATAATAACAACAATCAGAATAAATCTAACTTATACTTCTAAAAAGACTCAATTTAGGAATATAAAATTCAAACAAAACACAGGAACTCATGATCGATCCAACATCATGTTTTACAAGAATTATATCAAAAATTCGGCAAAACCTCCTTTGTAAAATGGACATCTCTCTACTAAAAAGTAAAGCTGATCCTATAGGAAAAATGCACTTCTATAACTCACAAGGCTCAATACTTCGGGTTGGGATCCCGAACTGTGCAATTCCTCAACTGAGGTTCACAATACACTAATAATCAAATATTTATAATTATATTTTAAAAATCATTAAAATTCACAAATATCAATAAAACACCAAAATATAATATATTTAAATATTAAGACACTAAATATAATCATTTCTCCACAATTTAAATAAAAATCTCAAATAATAATATAATATTATCAAAAATCCAATTTCTCAATAATTTAGCATAAAATAATAAAATTCACCTTTATATACTCAAATAACTTAATTATATAATAAAAGTAATTAAAAATCCATTTAATCACCAAAATAGTAAATAATATATTATTTGAATATAATATTTTCAAAAATTAGTATTAATTAGTTAAAAATAGTAAATAATTTATAAAAGTCATTTTAATACCCTATAAAATTATAAAATCATATAAAATATAATATTTAACTACAATTTCGACAAAAACCCACAATTAACCTATATAATTTAAAAAACACATAATACTAAATAATTCCTCAAAATTTTATATAAAATTACAAAAATAATTTTATCAACATTAATTATTCTAACATTATTTAAAACATATAATTCAACAATATTTTAACAAAAATACATATCTAACATAGAATTCTAATATTTTCATAATACAAAAATATTTCTAAAAATTATATAATATAACCAAAAATTATTTTCTCAACACTAAAATTAATAATATAATATTCTAACACTAAATACACCAAATTTATATTCAAAACAATTAATTAACCTAATTAACAAAAATACAATAATTTAATAATAAAATAATCAAAATTACCCAAAAATCAAATAAATTCCAAAAATTTAAACAAAAATATTTCTAGAAAGATTAAGTTACTAGGATAAACATTTGTTAAGGAAGTTTCCAAGAATCAATAAGATTCAACTTAAAAAAAAATTGGAAACCCTAATAGCCATAAACTAAAAATCAAGCAAAACTTACAAATGATTAAGTTTGAGCCTGAATGGAGCTTGGGATTGACTTTACCAAAGCTTAGGGAGTCGAATGGCACCAAAATGGCATGCTGTGGTGGCCAAAAGAGGGAGCGACGGTGAGAAGTTCACCTTGTCGCCGCTGCAACTCTAGGTGATTCGACAAGCTTTTGGCGATCGGACGATGTTGGGGAGGAAGAAGGAAGAGGGAGGAACAAGATGGTGATGGATGGTGGACGTGAGAGGCAATCTGGCAGTGGAGAAGGGAGAGGTACAGTGACGGGAAGAAAATGGGACAGAATGAGGAGGGAGATGGTGTTTTCGGTAAGTTTTCTTATATATATACACTTTAATTATATGCCCCACACTAAAGTATACCCATATATATATATATGCAAATATATATAACACACACACTAACAATACAATTTAATAATATAAAATTAACAATTGAAAATAATAATATTAATAATACTAGTGAAATAATTTAATAATAAAAATAATGCTCACAATAATATTAAACAATAAAAAAAATAATAAGGTACTTAAAATAATAATTCTAAAAATAACACCAACAACATTAACCCTAATATTTAAATAATAAACTTCTTAAATAATATATATTTTACGTAAAAAATACATTTAACATAAAATGATAATTATTAATCATAAATAATAATAAATAAATAAAACTTTTAAATTTTATTAACACTGTAAATCTCGAATATATATTGAATAATAAAAAAAATACCAGGTCATAACAAATTAAAGATGGAGCTTCCTACCTTCAATGGCCAACTACAAATTTAAGAATTTTTGGATTGGCTTAATGAAGTAGAAAGGTTCTTTGATTAGATGAAGATTCTTGATGATAAAAAGGTCAAATTGGTGGCTTACAAACTAAAGGGAGGAGCTTTAGCTTGGTGGGAGCAGGAGCAAATGTCACGAGTTCGTATAGGGAAAACACAAATAAGATCTTGGCGGCGAATGAAACAACTACTTAAGGGTGATTTCTTACCATGTGACTATAATTAAATTTTATTCCATCAATATCAAAATTGTCGGTAAGGAGATCGTTCAGTGCAAGATTATTCAATTTAATTTTTTCAGTTGTCTACCTGAAATGACCTTTCTGAAATTAAATCATAACAGGCAACAAGGTTTATTGGGGGATTAAGGCCAAACATCTAAGATAGACTGGGTGTTCAAGATGTATGGAATCTTAATGAGGCCATTCGGCTTATAACTAAAGCTGAGACTTAAAATGACAGATTTTACACTCACCAACAATAACCTTATGTCACGACCCAAACTAGGAGTCATGACCGGCACTAGGAAACGGGAATTCTTTCGAATCCGAAATCTGTAGCAAGCCTTAAAAGAATAAAAGCATACAATAAATAAATAAAATACACCAGAATTAAAGCTTAAATCAATATATAAAAATAAATACTTCTGTCATATCATAAAATAAAATATTTTATACAATATTCAGAGAAAGGTCTCTGATATTAAAACCATTCTACAGATACAAACAACAACTACTACTATAGTTTTCTAGAGTACAATAGAAATTAGGTAAGTAATTTATATAGATTAGTCAGGGCTGAAGAAGTCCCACAGATGGGTCTACTACTGAGGTCTTAGGAAGAAGAATCTCCTGTAAAAATCAACAACTGAGGGGATTTAGACCTCACTGAGTGAATTATTATATTATATATACATGTACCTCCTAATGTCATATGCAATCAATCATTAGTATTTATAATATTATATACAGACATTTCACACAAATGCTGAAATCACTTTATATATAATAAATGCTGGAAAATATTTATTTTAGTGAAGGCTCAAATGGAACCCTATTTAATCGTAATCTCAATTAATAATACCTCTCTAGCCATACAAGCTCACTTAATTCCAAATTAATTCTCTTATTCCATATTGGACAGTAGATTGGCCCTAAGACACTAAATCAACTGAGCTCCAATAGTCTGATTGTCAGTGTGATTGGCCCTGAGACACTAGGTTAACCAAGCTTTAGCAACCACACTATTCAATCATATCAATCTTAAATCAATCAATCAAATCATAGTCACCTCAAGTGATTCACAACTCAACTCTAAATTTATCGCACCGGTACATACATGATCCCAGTGCTACCCACTAGATAGCACGTTCTATTGATATCCTTTAAATAAAAATTCAATATACATATGGAAAAATAAATAATGCATAATTAAATCACCAAGGGCATTAATAATAATGCAATAAACCATATATATACCAAAAATATACTAACTATATTTCAAGTATATATATATGCTAAATAAATCCAAAATCAACCATAAATATACCGAATATAAACCATGAATATACCAAAAATATATTATGTGTATATGAAAATATAACATGCCTATATGTTGAGATATACTAAAAATATACCGAAAATATACCTAACATATACAAAAACATTTAATAAAACAATTCATAGATAAATACATATTAAAAACATAAATATTTAAAATCATGCATCCTATATGCGATGTATATATAAGATAATAACTCACAATGTTGCGCTCCATGAGACTGGCTCGATGGGCCCGGTCCAATAAACCTCAATTTCGGCGCAATTAGAAAAATAAAATAATAATAACAATTAGAATAAATCTAACTTATACTTCTAAAGAGACTCAATTTAGGAATACGAAATTCAGACAAAACATGAGAATTCAATATCGACCTAACGTCATATTTTACAAGAATTCTACTAAAAATTCGACAGAACCTTCTTTGTAAAACGGACATCTCTCTACTAAAAAGTAGAGTCAATCCTACAAGAAAAACACACTACTAACACAGGTAACTCAACACCTTCGATTGGGACCCCAAATTGCACAATTTCCATCTGAGATTCACAAATTTACCAAAAATATATTTAAAATAATAAATATATTAAAAATTAATAAATTCCATAAATATCCTCAAAATACCAAAATATAATATATTTAAACAATAAAACACCAAATACCATTATTTTCACAATAATTAAATAAAAATCTCAAATAATAATATAATATTAATAAAAATCCAATTTTATAATAATTCCACTTAAAATAGTAAAAATTCATTTTAATATATTCAAATAGCTTAAATAGCCTAAATAGCCTAAATATGTATTAAAAATAATTAAAAACTCATTTAATCACCAAATTAGTAAATAATTTATTATTTGAATATAATTTTCAAAAATTAGTATTAATTAGTTAAAAATAGTAAATAATTTATAAAAATCATTTTAATACCTTAAATAATTCTAAAACCATCTAAAACATAATATTTAACTATAATTATCACAAAATTACACAATTAACTCAATAAATCAAAATATACATAATATAATTAATATTCTCAAAAATTATATAAATTCACCAAAAATTATTTTAAATATTCTAAAATTATTAACTCACATTATAAACACAAATTCAACTAAATTCTCAATAAAAATAATTAATTAACATAATTATCAAAAATTCAATATTTAATATTAAAATAATAAAAAAATTAACTATAATTCAAAAAATTCACAAAAAATATATTTGAGAAGCTTGAGCTACAACAAACAACATTTGTTAAGCAACTTTAAATGAATCAACCTAAATGAAGTTCAAAAAAAATCAAAAACTTTAAAACACATAAACTAAAAATTGAAGATAACTTACAAACTAGGAGGATTGAGCTAGAAAGGAGCTTAGAATCATGATCATCGGAGCTCAGGAAGTTGAAAGAGACCGACGGTGCAAGCTGAGGTCACCAAATTCATCACCAGAGACCAAGGGAGCTTCTCGACTTGCAGTGGCTTTTGGCAGTGCTCCGGCGAGTTCCAAATGGTTTGACAATGTCGGGAGGGAGAGGGGAGAAGGAGGAAGAAGATGGTGGCTAAAGGCGATGCTTAGGTGGTGCTGCAGTGTGTTGATGGGTAAGGCACAGTAATGGTGCGGGAATGAGATAAAGAGCAAGGGAGAAGGTAATGTTTGTGTAAAGTTTTCTTCTTTATATATATATATATATATACACACACACACACTTAACTTTAGTCAACAACCCACATGCATAAATATATTCAACACATGGGCACACATGCACAAATAAAACAATAATATTAATAAAAATAATAATAATACTAATATTAATATTAATCTCATATAAAATAATTATTTTTATGTAAATAATTCCCTTAAAATAAAATACATAATTAGTATTAGTAATTAACAATAATAATACACAATTAAAAATTAAAATTATTAATACTGTATATATTGAAATAATATTATTTTATTTAAAATACAGGGTCGTTATACCTTATAAGTCATACATGGGAGAATCTTCACATAGAAACAACACCCAAAATAAGGGTAAAGAAGTGTCAACTAAAGGGCAATAAATACCACCTCCTTTTCGGCATACCAATGGAGTGGAAGGCAACAGTGTAACATCTATCCCCATTACACACACTTTTCAAAAGGCTTTCAATTAGTAATAAAAGCCATTCAGATAAGAAGCTGAAAAGAAGAACCAACCTCCTAATCCTTATGTTAATTAAACACAAAATAAGTGTTATCAATGTGGCGCAACCAAACATAGATCCAACACTTGCCCTCAACCAAGGACTAAAGGAGTCAATCTAGTCAACTAAGAAGCAATAACAGAAGAACTGTCATATAAAGGTGATGACTACAATGAGGAGAACCATTAGTGTAATACATATGTTAAAGAAGCTAAATATGAATGTGCTATAGAAAGAAGACAACTCAATGTGATTCGACATATGCTATAAATTGCAAAACAACCGCTTCAAGAGTCATAATGTAATAAAATATTCAAAACCAATTGTAAAGTGGGAGGCTATGTGTGGGATCTAGGCATTGACAACTAATGTGAGGAAAATGTCGTGGCAACTATTATGGTAGACAAATTGAAGCTACAAACAACAATCCATCCCAAACTTTACCTAACTGGTTGAATTTCAAACGGACATCAATAAGAGGTGACTAAGCAATGTAAAATTCCATTTTCTATTAATGGCGTTTACTTTGATGAACTTGTCTTTGACTTCATCGATATGGATGTAAGCCATGTCATTTAGTAGAGGCCTTGGCAATATGATTATCAAGTTGTGCATAAGGGAAAAAACAACTTCTACACCTTTTACAAAGATGAAAAGAAATTGTCCTTGTTCCTTTAATCATAAAAGAACATCCCAAAACTCCTAAAGTGGAGGGGCGATCTCTTTTAGTCATAAATATAATTTTAGAAGAAGTTGAAGGAAATCAAGAATTAATTTCTTTGTTTGCCAAAGGTGAAGGCCTTTTGCCTACCAAAGTACCATAGTCCTTATAACCACTTGTGGAGGAGTATGCTGAACTTTTTCTAAAAGAACTACCAGATGGCCTATTGCTCATACATGATATTCAACATATTATTGACTTGGTTCTGGGAACAAGTTTATCGAATTTGTCACAGTATTATATGAGTCCTCAAGAGCATTTAATTCTACAAGGCCAAGTTGATGTACTTATAAAGAAAGGAGTAATACAAACCAATATGAGTCCTTGTGCGGTATTAGCCCTACTTACACCAAAGAAGGATGGTAGTTGTGAAATACACATTTTCCATCCCTCGTTTAAATGATATGTTTGATATGTTGGAATGAGCCAAAATTTTTAGTAAAATAACCACCAAATACATATTTGTCCAATAGATGAATGGAAAATAACTTTCAAAACTAAAGAGGGATTGTATGAATGGAAAGTTATACTTTTTGGACTTTCAAATGAGGCTTCTGCACCAAGTTCTTAAGCCATTCATGGGTAAGGTTGTCGTCGTTTATTTTGATGATATACTTATTTACAATCAAACACCATAACTTCATTATAAACATTTACAATAAGTTTTTTTTACTTAAAGGAAGAATTAATTATATGCCAATCTCAAGAAGCATAGTTTTATAACCAACAAACTAACCTTTCTTGGGTATGTTGTGAGTGACACTAGCATTATAATGGACAATAAGAAGATTAAAGCAATCTAAGAGTGGTTATCACCCAAAACCATTTCTAAAGTGCACTCTTTCCATGAACATTCTACAGATGTTTCATACATAATTTCAGCAACATAGCAATTCCCATGGCTGATTGCTTAAAGAAGGGACCATTTATGTGGACTAATGCTACAGAAAAAAGCTTTTAATTAATTAAAGAGAAGCTAACCAATGCTCCAGTCTTAGCCTTACCAAGTTTTGAGAAACTTCTTGAAGTACACACAGATGCTTTTATTATGGGTATTAGAGTTATTCTTTCATAAGAAAATCGTCCAATAGCATTCTATAGTAAGAAACTTAATAAAGCTAAAAGAAATTGGTCCACCTATGAACTTGAATTCTATGCTATTGTGCAAACACTTAAGTACTCGAAGCATTATTTGCTACAACGAGAGTTTGTGTTATATTCTAACTATTAAGCTCTTAAATTCATCAATAACCCCTAAAGCCATAATTATATGCATTCAAGGTGGGTTACTTTTCTTCAATAGTTTACATTCATCTTAAAGCATAAGTTTGGAGAACAAAATAAGGCAGCAAATGCACTCAGCTAACGAGTAGCTCTAACGCATACACTACATACAGAGATCGTGGGATTTAAATCTTTTAAGGATCTATGTGCCTCTGATGCTAATTTTAGAGACCATTGGGATCACTGCTCTAGTGACTAACCTAGTGAGTTTCTTATACATAATGGGTATCCATTCTTTGGAATGTGCTTATGCATACCAAATTGTTCCCTATAAGAGCAAATAATCAGAGAGCTATATAGTGGGGGTCTAGTTGGACACTTTAAGCGAGACAAGACAATTGCTCTAGTTGAAGCTCGTTACTATTGGCTACAATTAAAAAGAGATGTTGGAAGAATTATACAATGGTGCCATATATGTCAAACGTCAAAAGGGTAATAATGGAACACTGGCTCGTATACACTTTTACCAGTACTAGATGGTCTATAGGAAGATATCTCTATGGATTTTATATTAGGATTACCCCATACTCAAAGACAACACGATTCAGCCTTTGTGGTAGTAGATCGATTCAGTAAAATGGCTCATTTCATCCCATGTCGTAAAACTTATGATGCTACTAATGTAGCCAATTTCTTCTTTAGAGAAATTATGTGTTTGTATGGGATACTAAAGACTATTACCTCAGACAAGATACGATGTTTCTTAGTCACTTTTGGAGGACTTTATGGCACATATTCGATACAGACTTACAATATAGCACTATTGTCATCCGCAAATAGATGGGCAAACTAAAGTAGTAAATTAATCCTTAGGTAATATAATTAGATGCCTCTACAATGATCATCCCAAGCAATGAGATTTCTTTTTATCATAAACAGAGTTTGCATATAATAATATGCAGAGTCGTACTATAAGCATATCCCCATTTGAAGTCATTTATGGCCCGGCTCCTCGCCATACTTTAGACTTAGTTCCTTTACCTAAAATACTAGGGTATTCAATTACAAGTGAACGTTTAGTAGCTCATATTCATATAATATAGAAGAAGGTATGTGAATAAATTAAGGTTTCCAACACTAAGTATAAGGAACATACTGATACCCATCGACGAAATAAGGTTTTTAAAGAAGGAGATGATGTGATGGTCTATTCGCGTAAAAGAAGATTACTAATAGGAAGTCATGGCAAATTGGCACCAAAGAAAATTGGGTCATACAAAATTCTTAAGAAAATCAATAATAATGTTTATATTATTAACATTCCCAATACTATAAGCATATCAAAGACTTTTACTGTGACCAACATTTACACTTGCTACTCTAAAGAATCTAAGGAACAAATCAACTCAGGGATAAGTTCTTTACAAATGGAAGGGACTGATGTAGGATAGTAGTAAACATTTATGCAATTTCCATATTTTTGTTTCTTTATTTGCATAGTCAACATATGTTATTTTTATTTGTCAATAATCAGTTGCATTACGATTGACTTCATATTGGTTTTAGTATTTGTTTTTAACTTTTATAGTAAGGGCTATCTAGTTGTATCAATTTCAGCTATGTTTAGGTGTCTTTTATATGTATTTTCAAAATGCAGGTTGTCAACCCTTGACTAAAGGAATGACCAGCTATATTCTCATTTTAGGCAGCCTATATAAGGATGAGTTGTTGTAATTTATAATCAATCTTTTCCTTAATAAAATTTTCTATTATTCTGTGTTATTAAACATACTTTCTTCTAAGAGTTAGAGGCTATTTCAACCTTAACTCTTGTATATTTCAAGTACATTTAGAGTTATTTCAATTTTACGACATCATAAAAGGTACCATTATAAGAAGAGAAATGATAATTATCAACTTCATCTTATTCTTGTAGATAAGACTTAATGTTAGCATATTTCAACATTATTATTTGGATATTAACATTGAAAATAGCAAAAATATTGATCCTCCTACACATTAAATTAGAAAAAAAAAAAAAGAGCACCAAAACAACCATTAACATTAAAATTAAAAATTAAATAAAAAATTTCCAAATTCTGAAATAGTATTCACATTACCTTTAATCTTATGCAAAATTGAGTGAATAGAGAAAATATAAATGGAGCTACGACTCAATGCAATAAATGTCCAATAAGTCTCAGCGCAATCTAGAAGAAAAGAAAAGGAGACATGACATGACATGACATAAGAGTTCTGACCTTCTTTTATTTTTTATTTTTTTTGACTTGAACATTAAAAATTGAAGACATAACATGCTCAAAATAAGCAATAAGTGATTGTTCCGAAGAGTTACAAAACCTATAAGTGTAAAGCAGTAGACTCTCAATTTCTTGGATTTATTGATAAAGAGAGAACGAATTGATATTGAAGTAATAGAGGAGTAGGTCTCTTTGAAAAGGCCAAAGAATTGGATTTTTTTTCTTTTTAACGAGTTATTGATATCTACAGTCTCTCTCCATTTGTATAGATGCAATAGTTGTACTGTAGCAAGGGCTGTCTTATATAACCCAAAAAAATAAAGATGCAAATAAACCTAAGTTACCTAAGGCCGTTTTAGTAACTTATCCTTTTTTTTTTTTTTTGCTTAATTTGGTTTTTATGCAGTTTTTGTAAAATTTTTGAGGTGAGCAAATCGACACTCTGTTCCACTCGCGGTGTTAGCAGCAACCCAAACCAATTGTAGTTTATGAAATCCATCTGTGCTAGAGACGGACTCAAATTCTCCTCTTGATCGGAAGGGCAAATATTGTTATCTACTTTTGCTTTTCAACGAAATGGCTGCCTTCATCAATTTACAGGATTCGCCAATGTTCCAAAAGCAGGTAATGATTGTTCACTCTATTTGTTTTCCTGAATTTTCTTTGTCATTTCTTTTGCCCTAAATCAGAAATATGGTCTGTTGTGACAACCTTTCACAAGTTATGAGATCGTTGCATTTTTCTCATTTCTCATTGAATTTTGGCATCCTAACAGATCAGTAATTTTCTCTACTGAAAAACATGAAGGCGATTTCCCTCGCATCATTGCTCCCTTAATTAGTTGAAATTGGTGGATTTTTCAGAAGATCTTCATTTCAACTCCTTTTATGAAATAATTTATCAAAACTCGGGGATTTGGAGTGGTGGAAAGAATTTTGGATGGATTCAAATTATGTGTAGAATTTAGGTCTCAAAACATTTTCAATTTTAGTGCATTTTTTATAGGATTTACTTAATTAAATTTTTGGGTTAAGTTTAGAAGTGTCTACTATTTCTAAAATTGGGACTGTTTCATTGAGAGCTTTGTAAATCCCTACAAGACCTTACGTAGAATGCACAATGATGAAATCATATAAAAAAAAAAAGTGATCCTGGAATATAAGCTGATGTTGACTACAAACTAATAGCATTTTATTAATTTATATAAAGACTCCAAATAACGTTACATGTTGAAGCTGTGATCAAAATTGTAAACCTGTACTAGACTTTGTTTGGTGTGCGCAGTGATGAAACTTAATGTAAATAATCATGATTCTTGGACAGATATGTTCGCTTGAGCAGATATCTGAGGAGTTGAATGATCGCTGCCAAAGATTGTATAAAGGCTGTAAGGGGTTTATGTAAGTATCTCGCATTCATTTTCCAAATGCTTCCCAACCCATATGTCAAGACAGTAAGATGAGCTTTATTTCTTATAACAAGTTGTGAAGAAACCTTCTACTTAAAGCTCATACCTGTAGTCTTACCCCATGCATGCTCAATTGAGGGGAAAAAAAAAAGAGAAAGAGAGAGAGAAAATAGTTAGGAAATGGTGGCCGTGATTGTGCTTTAAATCTACGAATTATGAAGCATCTTGTTTGGTGCATATAATTAGGTGATTTATTCAAGAGGAGCCCTCTTTTCTAAGGCCTAAGGGCTAAGACAAATTTCTCAATTTAATAAGAGTTTAGTGCAGTAATGATATATTTATTTTTTAGTTAGTATCATATACATTTGCATTTGGTTTTCTGCAGGACAGCTCTTGGAGACGCTTGTAATGCAGACACTAGGTTTGCTGATTCTTTGGAGGAATTTGGTGGTGGGCATGATGACCCACTCAGTGTATCTATAGGAGGTTGAGAAATCTCTGTCTTTATATTACTGTATTTGAAAGCCTAATAATAGGACAGTGTCTTGCTATTTCAGTCTTTCACACTCAAAATCTTGAGTCCTACCTTGAAAGCAAGCTTTGACAAGAAAGATAAATAAATCATGATTAATATCTTATTGTCCTCTAGCAACTACACCAACTAGCAAATCACTTGCAGGACTATATAATCTCACAATGAAAATACATCTTGTGGCTTTGAAATAAATTTGACTGTAGTATTTTCTTCTCTACTTTCAAATGAAAACTGAATAGATTAACTGATCAAATTATTTGTCTATGGAGAACAAGGGGCACAATGTTGGACATTTTAACTTGTTTTCGGTACAATTGATCCCATCATACAATCTGATTTAATGCCTATCTTTCTGAAGTGCATAGCAAGGTTGCTGATGCTGATCTCTCATGTTAACTGGTTGAGATCAGGTCAATTTGAATGCCTGCTAAGTGGTGGAGAGTTTCTGTCTTTAAATGTGAATATTGTGACATTAGAAATGCTAAGTGGGCAATTGCTGTTATAACATATTTATTTTTGAAAAGGAAAAAGCATGACAGTAATATTCCTATTTGGTTATTTGTGATGATAATTCAGCTTTTTCTTTCTCCTATATTTCAATTATTTGGTTTCTATGTAGGAGTTACACTTACATGTTAGTTCCGACATTTGCTTTTTCTTTCCCAGCAAAGGCAGGGTGTTTTAAGCTTTTCAAAATTTGCAATTAGTACTAGGAAATTACTGTTTGGTAGTCCAAAATTTATGGGGAATAATGTTTAAAGTAGTTACAAATTATGGCCTTTTTTGAATAAGAAGTTTCGAAGGTTAGTGGGAATTTCTGAGCAAATTCTGCTTTTGAAAATCATTGGAACAACATTTAGGAGAGTGCAGGTGTAGTCTAACATTATGTATAGCTAGTTTATGAACTTTACCCTCTATGCATGCAATGTTGCTAGTACTTTGATTACAAACACAAATTCTTTCAAGAAAAGAGCATTTATAGTCTTGTCCAAATCCTTTGGTATTTCCTCATTGGTTACGCAATGTAGTTTTAGGTCATATATACTTATTTTATAAATCTTCTAGGCCTTCATGCCTGGAAATTCAGCAATTATTTGTGGTTACATGTCGAAATTATATCATATGCTAATCTTCAAAAGTTAATGATGGTTTTGTGCCCTAAACTTCCTTTGATGCAGGCCCTGTTATATCCAAGTTCATAAATGCATTTCGTGAACTTGCTACTTATAAAGATCTTCTCCGTTCTCAAGTGAGTACTCAAATTGCTATCTAGCAGGCTGTTCTTGTTAATGCTATTTTATATTAAGAATGTAACATTTTTTCATTTGTACTCATATTATGTTTTTATAATTGTTATAATCTCAATTAAAAGAATTTTAAGTTAGAGTCATCCTTTTGTTAGTAGCTCGAAGTTGCCTCCTTTTTATAGTTATGCTATTTGGTGCATTGAGCCATTAGTGTGTGATATCCCCTACAACCAATCTCTTTGAAATTATGGCTTTTCAATTTGTTTTTCTTTAGGGAAATGTGCTTCTTAATGACAAATAGCCGTCTATACGATATGTCTGGTGAAGAAAATAAAGAGAAGGGTGGAAAATAAAAGGTGGATTTCATCCTTTTATTTTTCCTCCTCTTGGAATGGGTAGAAAAAAAAGTGGGGTTTGCACCCTTTTTTATTCTCCACTTTCTCATGTAACTCTTTTTTTCTTCATTTTCTTTCCAAAATGGAAAGATAATTTAGGGTGAAAGTACAAGTTATTTTCTTTTGTTTCATATTTTCTACTCTTTCCAAACACAAATTAGTCATTCTCCCTCTTTTTGTCCATATTTATTTTCTTTCCCTCAATATTGTCCTCCATCCAAAACATAGGGTCAGATGATGGTTTCAAATAATGACCATTATGTTGCACACTGTTTCACACACACACACACACATATATATTTTTTTTGAATTGGAAGCTGTTATTTTGCTTTTATTAAATTTGCTCTGGGAAACTCTCCTTAACCATCTTTATGTAACATTAAGACCCCTTTTCTGATCAGCCCAACTTTCTACATCTTTCTTCCAAGGTTTTATGTATAAGTATGTTGATTATCTTAGATACAACATTAGAAAATGGTACTCTAAGACTGAAGTAGTGTATCTTATGCATTATTTTTCCTTTAGGCCTATGCAAGTCTGATTTTTTTTTTTTTTTGGTTGCAAGCTTGAGAGTATCAATTCCTTGAGGCCAGCATGAATTACAAAATTCTAATTGAAAACTACCTATAATTTTCTCTTCTTCCGGGTTTGGCCAAAAGATTAGGGCTCAGTAGTTTGGAAGCTGTTACTTTACTTTTATTAAATTTGCTCTGGGAAACTCTCCTTAACCATCTCTATGTAACATTAAGACCCCTTTTCCAATCAGCCCAACTTTCTACATCTTTCTTCCAAGGTTTTATGTACAAGTATGTTGATTCTATTAGATACAACATTAGAAAATAGTACTCTAAGACTGAAGTAATGTATCTTATGCATTATTTTTCCTTTAGGCCTATGCAAGTCTTATTATTATTATTTTTTTTGGTTGCAAGCTTGAGAGTATCAATTCCTTGAGGCCAGCATGAATTACAAAATTCTAATTGAAAACTACCTATAATTTTCTCTTCTTCTAGGTTTGGCCAAAAGAGTAGGGCTCGGTAGTTTGGAAGCTGTTACTTTACTTTTATTAAATTTGCTCCGGGAAACTCTCCTTAACCATCTTTATGTAACATTAAGACCCCTTTTCCAATCAGCCCAACTTTCTACATCTTTCTTCCAAGGTTTTATGTATAAGTATGTCGATTCCCTTAGATACAACATTAGAAAATAGTACTCTAAGACTGAAGTAATGTATCTTATGCATTATTTTTCTTTTAGGCCTATGCAAATCTGATTTTTTTTTTTTTCGGTTGCAAGCTTGAGAGTATCAATTCCTTGAGGCCAACATGAATTACAAAATTCTAATTGAAAACTACCTATAATTTTCTCTTCTTCCGGGTTTGGCCAAAAGAGTAGGGCTCAGTAGTTTGGCGAGGCTTGAGTCTTGGTGCACAGTTCTTAGGCATTAATTTATGCTTTTGTACATATGAGACATTCTCATTCAGAATTGAACCCAACTAGTTCGTGACTAAGATATGGTTTCTATTTGAGGACTTTCTATTTACCTAGTTGTTAGAACATGCGCGTTGTACATTGCTAATTATTTGCACATTTAGATTAGATAGATTACCAAATTTTGAGCTTCAACTACAATTGAAGCCCAATTCACTAACAAATTGAAAATAAAAATTAATAAGCTCAAAGTTGTTAGCCAATGCTACATGAACATAAATCATGAATTACCTTTTGGTTTTCATGGAGCAATTTCTTCAATTTTTATTAACATAATAATGTCACATTGTGGTAACCAAGCAGTACTGGAAAAAATAGTTAGAATGAAACAAATAAAGAATAAAAATAGAAATATTTCTGGATCTAAGTATTTCAATTGGAAAGTTTTAATAAAGAATAGTGCCTATTCTTTACATTTATAACCTAGGCAAGTTAGTTGCATTACAAATCTGAAATAACATGCAAATTTAGGATTACTGCATGAAACTATGTGTAAATGTGTGTTAAAAAGACGATCCTTTAAGAGTATTGGTTCATGCACACACGTGGGCTTATAAATGGAGTTGAGCTGATCTAACATAAAATCAATTGGCTTGTGTTAAGATCCAGTCTATACCACTTGCTCTTCAAGTGCAACTAGGCCTAGTCCAATTATCACTTGGCAAACACAATTTGGCTTCACCCAAGATCATAAACGGGCCGCAACGACATGTGAACTTATAAATGGGATTAAGCTCATCTTTTGCAAAATCAGTTTGCTTATATCAAGATCTAAACTACATCATTTATGAGTAGTGTTGTCAAAAGCGCAAAAAGCGCTCGCCTAGGCACAAAAGCCCAGCCTCAATAGGAATAGCGCTTCAACCTCAATAAAGCCAGGCATGTTTAGTCAGGCGTGCACCTTTTGCACTTAAGTCTGCGGAGGATATTATTGTCTTCTTACTTAATTTTAGGTCTGATTTTGTTAGGTTATAGGGTTAAAAAAGTAATCTAAGCTTAGAAATATTTTAGGTTTGATTTTATTTACAGCCAAAAGACTTCTACTCTATTCAAATTTCTTTTTCTTTTTCAATGTGACCATGGCTATGGAGGTGATGAATACATATTTGAAAAATGTGATGATGACTTTTAAGCTACAACATGCTAGAGTAGACTAGAACTTTAGTTTTTGTTTTTTGCTCAAGGAATTTCAATTGTTATTTATTTTTTTTTTTTTAACACCTTTAGAATTGTTTTCTTTATTAGTTTTAGCGTTTCATCTCATTATTTAGAATATTGTATTTATTCAAGTATGTTTGTGTTAGTTATAATACCTATTCTTTATCCTATTATTTTATTATTTTCTTTTAGAAATTATGCGTCTTGCTTTGGTCAGGCGAGTGCTCTTCTTGCGCTTTAGGCAATGAGAAGACTCCTCAAGTGCACCTAATGCTTTTAACTACCTTGCTTATAAGTCATTTTAACTATTTATATTTTTCCAATGTGGGCTATATGTTATTCTCCAATAATGTCAAATGGAATTAGTATATACGTGCAAAAAATTAGATTTTGGTAGGAATTTAAGGATGTGAATACATAAGAATTAGTTATAATTATTTCAAAAATAAATTCTTATTTTCTAAGAAATTCATACTTGATTTGTATAGTCAATTATTATATAATTATTAATTGCTTTTTTTTCTTGTTCTAATTAAATTTATTATCTTTTCTCATTCTAATTATATTTTCATTTCTTTATTTTAATTGAACCATGCACTTATATATATATATATATATATATATATATATATATATATATATATATATGATTTTGGTGAACAATCAGTAAGTAATTAGTAGAAATATATATACATGGTACATGTTAACAAATCTTAAATGACGGTTTCTGATTTTTATTTTCTAAATTTGGAAGGCCATGGACTGCAACATGCCTTCCCTATTATGTAACTCTTATCATAATATTAACTTATATCATAAATGGGTAGATGGGAAGTCTAACTTTAGACCTCTTCATGCCTTTATAAGGTATAATTAGTAATCACATTTGCCTTGATGGAGTTGAGTTTAATATAACATTTGGCTAAATTTAGTTTAATTGTCTTGCATGTGATTTATAATATGAAAATGACCACTTTGGAATGCATTTCAATTTTTAAATGTATATGAAGGTCATGGTGCCTTGAATATACTGATATCTAGATTGTTGTTTATGATGTGGAATCACAATATGAAATGTTGGTTTGTTGGGCTACCAACAAAATTCTAGGGTGCATAAAAACTTCAACTTGGGGGTGTTTCCCTGTTTTGGAAATGTTATAGTATCGAGAACTTTAGAAAATTCCTTGCAAAACGTTTCGGAGCCGCTTCTGCAAATTTAAAAAATTAGGAAATATGTTTCCAATTTCATAACATGCTCCTCTAGTTAAATTCGAAGAGAACTCTATATTTTTTCTTAAATAAACAAAAAAAAAATTTGTATTTATATATTGAATTCATATTTATATATTTTTTTATATTTATTTACATACCCATAAATTTTTAATATATACACATTTTTCCTATGTTTTTATTTTCTACATTTTTAAATAATTTCATTTCACGATATCCTTTTCCACATGTCCCTGCTTCTTAGACAAACTCTATATTACGTACTTACACAAACGTTGAAAGAGTAACAAGCAACCAAATTATGAATGTTTCTTCATAGGGGCTATAGCTGCTGTAGCTTGATGGTATGCTGACATCAAGATGAATATGGGGATACATAGATAACATATTGCTTGAAGGAGAAGTCTTATTCTATAAGCATTTGTTTTGCTTGTGTTGCCTCTCCTTTGAAAAATAATGTTAGAAAAAATTGTTTCAGCTATCATGGATATCAACTAAAATAAACAAAATTTTGATATTTTGTTGTGTAGTGTATGAGAATGCTTTTGCAAGTTAATTTTAAATTTTTAAATAAACGCTTTTCCCCTAGAGTTAATCCTCAATATATTATCATTGTAATTGCAATTAAAAATCTTGTTTATGTTTTGATGTTTTGTTTGAATGCGTATCTAGCTTATGACATTTTTCTCTATTACAGGTGGAGCATGTGCTCATTGATCGATTGGTGCACTTTATGGATGTTGATCTACAAAATGCTACGGTGCTTCTTTATGCAATTATAGACTTTATGATAGTTCATTAAATTAAAGACAAGAAATTCCTTATCAATTCATGGAGAGATGTGGAGTTCTAGATTGCCATCATTATGCTATCACAAGTCATATTGAGAATGACATGTGCATTTCTCCTTTGTGTTCTTAATATTTGAAGAGGAAAATTTATGGAGAACTAATTTTGAGGAGGGAAGACACCCTCCTAAGAGAGCATAAGTAAACTAACAAATATATATATATATATATATATTAAACATCTCTCAAATTTTATGGACTTGATATTAGTAAGATGTCAAGGTCAAAGCAGCTGCTGGAGGTCTATAAGGAGTTGTTCAAATCTGGATAAATTATTGTGTTGTTCATATCATGATACATACTATGAAGTTCCTTTTCTTTAATGCTTTAAGTTACCATAAACCAATATGGTTTGATGCTTGCAAGACCAATTATGGAGGCTTCTTTCTTACAAGGGGCTACTGGAGAAGTATTTAGAAAAAAGAAGAGACCATTATACCTCTCTCATGGAAAATGATTGAGAGGGCTAGGCTCCATAGTTTCTTGGTCAAGGAGATTTTTTTTTTTTTTCTAAAGAAAAAATTGACATATGATTTTCAATATCATTAGTAAAGGTCTTTTGACTGCTTTTTTTTTTTTGGTTACTTATATGGTGTAAGAGTGTTTTTGTTTTTGTTTTGTGATGTTTTATTGTAATTAGTTTTTGGAGGTGTTTTTCATTTTCTAAAAACTCTTGTTTTCTAATTGTATATTTGTATTTCTTATTGATACTTGTCAATAAATATAAGAACGTAATGATGAGAAAATGACAGCTGAGAGAATATATAAAAAAAAAAAGTCAGAATAGAAATTGTTTCATGTTGGTGCATGAAGATTGAGGAAGAAGTAAGTAATTGAGAACAATGTAAAAGAACATGGAGCAAAGTGAAGATAATTTGACTTTTAAAAGAACATTATATATATATTGGAAGACTGTACAACTGTAACTAACTGATGTTAAAAATATTTTCTTTCCTTCATTCCTAACAATCGTTCCACCATAATTTCTAATGGCACTACATGTGGCAAGGATGGTAACCAGAATATAAAGAGGAACAAAAATGAAGTTATGGTGGAATTGCAATTCATATAATGTTAAATGTATTAATGTTCTTAATGGCTATATGCTTTTGGGTGCTTGGATTGTAAACTAATGTTTGTTTTCATTCACTACAGGAATCTCGCAAACGCTTTGACAAAGCTGTTTATTCTTATGATCAGGTATTGCTGAATGCTGATTGAAAGTTTGTATGTGTTATTTTAAATATTAGTATTGAAAATATGAATATTTAGTGCTAAAATTTTTATGGGAGAATGACACTACAAGTCCTATAGCTTTCTAAAAATTACAATTGAGTCTTAAATTACTTTTTTTTTTTTTTAAATTGAGTCCTATTAGCTTTCAAGTATTTACTATTTAATCCTTCTCCATTAAATCAAACAAAATTTACCCATGTGTCATTTAGACCCGCCAATTTAACACACATTCATAGCCAACTCATACCTATTTTTCCATTTCACCAACCACTTTTGCAAATAATTCCAATCAAGTTTCCCACTACCATAATATGGACTCAAAAATGCCCAGGATAAGGCTTTGTTATTTGGAAAATAACTTTCTGTGCAAAATATTTATGCTGAACAAACACTTTCTAGGAGAATATTGGTTTCTTACAAGATATAGTTCAGAATATTTCAAAAACTTTCTACATTAGATGCATGAGAAACTTTTACATTTCTCTAAATCCCAATACAACACAAGATGCTTATATATTGCAGAAGAATGTTCTTCTTTTGGGGTTCATACTTTTTGTATCTAATGCATGATTTGTTTAGAAACGTTTTTTGTTTTCTAATTCTAATTTTCTTACAAAATTGTGGTTTCTATATTCTATGGAAAATTATAGAAAATATGGAATTTTATGTTCATTTGTTAATTTTTTTTTTTTCAAATTTACAACAAAATAAGTCTTTTATAATTTTTATATTAAATTATAACATGATTTTTTAGATTATTTTATTTATTTTAATTTTATAAATGTAGAATATAAATACTAACATAATAAATATTTTAAAAAATATTTATTTAATTATAGTAGATATAAATATATAAAAGAGTATTGGTTTCTTACAAGATATAGTTCAGAATATTTCAAAAACTTTCTACATTAGATGCATGAGAAACTTTTACATTTCTCTAAATCCCAATACAACACAAGATGCTTATATATTGCAGAAGAATGTTCTTCTTTTGGGGTTCATACTTTTTGTATCTAATGCATGATTTGTTTAGAAACTTTTTTTGTTTTCTAATTCTAATTTTCTTACAAAATTGTGGTTTCTATATTCTATGGAAAATTATAGAAAATATGGAATTTTATGTTCATTTGTTTTTTTTTTTTTTTCAAATTTACAACAAAATAAGTCTTTTATAATTTTTATATTAAATTATAACATGATTTTTTAGATTATTTTATTTATTTTAATTTTATAAATGTAGAATATAAATATTAACAGAACAAATATTTTAAAAAATATTTATTTAATTATAGTAGATATAAATATATAAAAGAGTTTACAACTTAAATTCATCACAAATTAGAAAATTATATATATAATAAGTAATTTTTTAAAAAACTAAAGCTATGTAGATTAAATGTAGAAAATTATGAATATAAATGTAGAAAATTATGTAGATTAAAACTAAAAAATATGAAAAAACTAGAAAAATTAGGAATATAAAATTATTTTTTTTGAAATAAGTAGCTAAATATAGCTGTTTAATTACCTAGCTGCAGTGAAATTGGGCCTAGCAGTTCTCTTTTTTATTTGGATGGGAATTGAAAAGTTTTTCTTCCCTTTCCTTCAAACAAAAGGGGGATTGAGAATGTTGATAAAACATGAAGATGGACAATACAAGATGTTTGGTTTGGTATAATTTATATTAGTTTTATTGAGAATTCGAAGATGATATAAGTCACATAAGCACGAGGAATTAAATATTCTTGGAAACTAAAGTATTAGATGATTGTTGAAATTTTTGAAAAACTTGTTTACATGACATGTAACTTTTTTTAAAATCCGAAACACTTGTAGACAATATTGTTATAATCATATGATTCATGATTTGGATCATACAAATCTGGTCAAGTCACCCTAAATTTGAATTGATGGGTGAATTGGATAAATTTGAGAATCCATGCCGAATAGTGCGAATCACTAGTGGATTGTAAGAATCAATGTAAATCTACCATTCTCAAAGATTCTCATCTGTTGAATAAAATGAATTCTATTTAAGAAACTATGTAATCAAGGGACAGGAGAAGTTATTCAAATTAAAGAAAAATGAAGTGTTCAAATTTATCATCTTGTGCAAAGCTTCACTTACCTTGCAAGTGCAAATGGTCTTTTAATTAAAAACGCTTAAGATTGAAATTCCAGAATACAAACCCAATTAAAAACGCTTAAGATTGAAATTCCAGAATACATACCCAATTTGTTCTTCCTTTTTTGCTTTTGTTCCAGTAACTTGCTGAGGCTGCCAAATATAATCATGTAAATTTTTCGACAGTTTTTCTTTCATTTTTGTTCTTTTGATTTAGGAAACTAGCAATACTGGTGCACGTTTTTCTTCTTCCTTTTTTTTTTTATTTGTTTGAGCAGCAGGCTTTTTTTTTTTTTTCAACTTTCACGTGTCTTTTATGGGGTAGAAGAATCCCTTAGTATATTCATAATATTGGCTTTTATATTTTACTTTCTACTTTAGCTAAAGATTACATGATGGCCATAGCAAATGCTACTATTTTTGTCATATTTAATACAGTGTATTATTTAAAAATTTAAATGATGAGTATCAAATAATATATTTTGAAATTAAGGAATACCTTATATGAAATATACATTCTACATGAAAATATGATATCTTTAATTGATAATATTATTAATATGAACTGAATCTTATGATTCGATTCTCAATTTGACAAATATGCTTGCAAATTTATTTGTCATTCCATTTTTTCATATATGTAATGAGAAGTGTACCTATCTTTCGATCATGAAGCAAACCCTTTCTGCAAGAAATATGTTTTTTTTTTTTTGAAAGTAATGTTAGGTGTAGTTGGTTGGCTATATTGCTGTAGTAAGTTATCTTGTATGAAATTGATTCTTTACATGTCTTGGATGCCAAAAACATCTACATGGGCAATTATGTCAACTTAGCCGTAGTTGCTTAACTAGCTCATGAACTTCTGCTTTTTCTAGTGTTTTTATTAGCTTAAGAATTTTGTATCTTACTTTTTAGTTAAGCAACTACGGCTCATAGTAATGATTTTTTTTTTTTTTTGGTTCCTTGTATTGATATAACCTTTACAGGCATATGAGTTTGTCATTGAATAAAGAAAAGGTTACGTATTTTACGCCATGCCCTATTGTCTTTAAACTCAATTTCAAATTTAATGCTCCTAATTTCATTATGCTATCAACTCTAAACTTCCCAAATCATTGCAATTATGGACCTTGCTGATTTTTATTTCAAGCATATCTCAATCAGATTTTTGTTTGAAAAAATTGGCCAAAAGCTTAAATACTAAAACAAGTTGCCATAATTTTGAGCTTATCTTGCAAGAAATACATGCAGAACGTTGGATTGTGTTTTTTTTTTTACTGCAATTTATATATGAAATGCTCGTCTGTAAAAATTGTGTGCACAATTTTGGGGAATGATCCATATTTGGTACTTTGGAGTGGATGATAGTATCTTAATGCTATGTTGACTTGTAGTATTCCCCACTTACATATGGAGCTTTAAAATACTGGTACTTAGTTTTGTTCCTTTGGCAGTCACGTGAAAAGTTTGTGGCTTTGAAGAAAAATACTCGTGGAGACATTATTGAAGAATTAGAAGAGGTACTCTGTTTTTCTGTGCAACATTACAGTTTTTTAAGGCTTCTTTACCTGTTGGAATTCATCTACCATAATCCATTTGTTCATATAAATAGTGAGTGATCTTAATCAGTTCTATTTCACATATGATGTAAACAAATGCGAGGCTGGAAGTAAATGTGATTCAAAAGCTAGCAAATGCTGTTGAAACTAGCAAAGGAGCCTAATACTTATATTTTAGTTTCAATTTCCTTTGGTGTTCAATTATTTAGTTTTCATTATATTTCTCTGTCAAATTCCATTGAACTCATGACCAAGCACTAATTGATTCATTGCTGGCATTAGTCATCATATTTGATGTGTTTTGCCATTTTGTTTGTTCATGGTCACAACATGGACTACAAACTCCTTAAAGACAATGTTTGCTAGGCTGGAATTTGTTGAATCTAATAAGAAACTTTTAACAGCCACTTATTTATCCAGATATCTCATTCAGTTTATTTAGTCCTATGCCGCACAACAGCGAATATGATGTTTAAGTTATCTGTTTTCAATACAATATTCTCTTATTTTCTTTTTTTACCCATGATTTTTGCAAAGTTCCCTTTCAGTTGCTGAAAATTTAAAAAGCCGCATCTCCATTTCCACTTTACTTGCTTCAAGGAACTACATGTTAAAAAAAATGCTATTGTTGATATTATTTCTTCAATTTGTGTACTCAAATAATGAATCCTTCACCACAACTTACCCCTATATCATCCACTCCAAAGTACCAAATTTTTATTTTCTTTTTTTGACAGGATTTGCAGAATTCAAAGTCATCTTTCGAGAGAAGCCGCTTTAATCTAGTGCGCTAATTTAAAATTCTATCTAGCTTCTTCATTGAAGGTTTTCTTTGATTCCTGCTTCTAATGAATGTGTCTCTTTGATCTTAAGGGATTCAGGTTAGCGCACTAGTGAATATTGAAGCAAAAAAGAAGTACGAGTTCCTGGAATCTATAAGTGCTATTATGGATGCTCATCTGAGATATTTTAAGCTGGTGTGGTTAGATTGTCTGACGGACTGCACTTTCAGTTTATGTGCACCACGTGCTCTATTCTATGTGTTTGAATTTAATGTCTTTTTTTTATTTAGGGATATGAATTGTTCAGCCAAATGGAGCCATTTATTCACCAGGTGAGACTACGAGTCAATTTTAATTTCACAAAATTTAAGCACAATTTCATTAGCACTATCTATAATTTTTCCTTATTTTGGAAGGTGAATAAAACAGTAGTTTTTTGGTCGGAAAAGAAAGGCAATTCTAGAGGTGACATTTATAATGATATTGCATTTTGACTTTATCATGTGAAGTGAGACCCATATCCTTGTAGAGTTAGCAAAGGTGTGCCTTAATTGCAAGATACAACAACCCCAAGTCAGCACGCTTAGTGCAGCCATATGCTCATATCTTTCTTGACTTTTGTTGCATAAGCTGCAATATTACGTACAGAAGAATATTTATTGCCTTTAAGATCAAACCTTTTGTCTTATTAAGTCTGTCAATATTCCTAGTGGTGCATTGGTGCTTCCTCCTCAAAGCACATTGGGCAACAAGTTGAAATATAGTCTATCAACGAATATTTAGTTGAAATATGCAAACTTATATCATCAATTAACTAAAATTCATGCATAAGAGTAGTTTAGTTACTGCCTCAAGGAGCACCATTGACTTTTATGTTGTCTGCGGAAAGAACATTCTATCACGGAAAACATTTGGTGTGCATCATTGGAAAATTTTATTATTCTTTCTTTCAATGAAAATTAACATTTGAATTTTTTACTTTTTTAAAATGTTATATTCCTGATTTATATATTACTGTAGGATAAAATTATATGAAAGAAAAGGAGCAAACTTGAAATTTTTTCTGGTGGTGAGTGCTGAAGACTGAAGATGTTTATCCAATTGTTAATAAATTTGTTGGTAAATGCTTTTAACTCTGTATTTCTGAAAAATGACCTTTTTCTTGAAAGTTTTTCAATGTCCAAGAAAATGTTTTTCATTGACCAATTTTTCTGAGCACACCAAGCATTGGACAATACAGAGAATATCCTCCCATAGAAAATTTTCTACAAACAAATGGAGCCTCAGTTATTAAATTTGAACAAGACTGGCTTGTCTTTCATTTTGGAAATTACAATTTGTGATAAATGAATTGCTTCACCTACGGCAGGTGTTATCATATGCACAACAATCAAAAGAACTAGCAAATGGTGAACAAGATAAACTTGCAAAAAGGATTCAGGAATTCAGGACCCAAGCTGAGTTCAACAGTGTTCATGCTTCTAGTAATATAGAACCTTCAACTAGTGCTGATGGCATTCATGTTGTTGGTATGAGCTCTTATAAGAACATAGAAGCAATGATGCATTCCACTGCAAAGGGGGGAGTAAGTAATCAATTTGCATCTTGCCTGGATAGTATTTATTTTTTCCCTCAAATCATCTAAACATTTGATTTTTCTTGAGCATGTTGAGAATCATTTAACAAATGATACAGCAATCTCAAAATTGTTCAACTTGCGAGATGTTTCTTGATCACATGAGACACTTGTTTCCATAGCCTACTATGATTGTTGAATGTAGGTTATGGAATATGGGTGTCATGTGATATTTTTCCTGTCAAATAGTTTGTTTTTCTGATTATAGTGGAAACTTTGATTGAGATAGAAGAACCAATGAGTGCATTCATTACTAAAAAGCTGT
This sequence comes from Mallotus nudiflorus, assembly GCA_947683625.1. Classification (NCBI taxonomy): domain Eukaryota; kingdom Viridiplantae; phylum Streptophyta; class Magnoliopsida; order Malpighiales; family Euphorbiaceae; genus Mallotus; species Mallotus nudiflorus. The sequence continues at coordinate 67,889 of CANTUR010001613.1, forward strand.
CTTATTTGTCTTTATTTTGTCCTATTTTCAGGTTCTGATCATCAAACAAGGATATCTACTAAAGCGTTCTTCTAGTTTGAGGACAGACTGGAAGAGAAGGTTCTTTGTACTAGATAGCCAAGGAACTTTATACTATTACAAAAATAATACGAAGCATGTGGTATGTTGACTAATTTATTAACTATTATCAAAATTCTGTCACCTTGCTCCCCAGCTTAATTTTTACTCAGTTCTAGTCTTATCCTGCACAATTGCACACATTTTTTTATTTTGATTTCAGAATTGGAATCAATTTATTAGTGGTAATACAAAGAAGCAGCAAAAATGAATTTACAGATTTAACAATTGTTATATTTTAGTTGTTGGTATGGGAGTTAAGTGGCTTAGATAGGCCCTTAGCTTTTCTAGCCTCTGCAATTTCTTCTTGTTTTGTCCTCCAAAACCCCTTTTGTCCCTTTTGGTCTGTTTTTGCCTGTAATTGAAGCTTTAATCTTCTGCTACTGAACAGCTTTAATGCATCTGATGGAATTTGTGGCTTATTCAATATGTGCACGCATTCAATTTTTTAGAATCTGTCCTGCATTAGTTAGATGGAGGAATTTATTATACTAGAAATTCCAGGATAAACTTTAGTCCTTGCATTAAATTCACATTTTTTCCCTTCAGGGCTTTCAACATCGTTCAACTGCCTCAGTTGAACATAATAGTAGTGTCTTTGCTAGATTTCGTTTGAGGCATAACAGGGCATCATCACTTGGTGAAGGAAGTCTAGATTACCGAATTATTGATCTTCACACTTCAACATTGAAGATGGATGCAGAGGATACAGATCTGAGGTTGTGTTTCAGAGTTATTTCCCCTTTGAAAACATACACATTGCAGGTGATTCATTGATTTGGCAACTTTCTGCTCTTCTCCTGAAGAATTTTGTTGCTATATTCATCTATGGTGTACATCTAGAAGCCACTGAAATTCCATGTGCAAAATTTCCAATTACTATTGCTGTCCACTTTAGTCTCTGGCAATTTCCAGTTAATACCTTTAATGGCCTCTGCCATCATAAATGATTGTTCCATGTAAACACAATTCATTACACTTTCTGCGTCTGTTTACCAGATATTAGTATACTTAAACATGAAAGCTATTTTTTTTTTGAATCACCTGCTTTAACATGTGAGAATGTTGCTCATTATATTAGAATGACAGACATCCTACTTGAAAATCATGGGTAAACACGTTTAAACTTATGAGGAAGCCATGAAAGCAAACATTGATGAAGTATATTGTCTAAAAATGGCTGCCATGTATTTATCAGCTCTTGTGCCTTTTCAATTTTCTATAAGATTGTACATATAAAGCACTTGTGTGGTTATTGTGGCATCATGATTTATGTCATGACCTGAAGTTTACAGCTATAATAGCAAATAAATTTTTTTATTATTTCTTATCTTCTGTCTGACTAAGTTATATAATCAGGTCAGGAATATTTTATAGAAAGTTAGTAACATCCTTTGTTTTGTTTGGTTTGTCAGGCCGAAAATGGAGCAGATAGAACAGACTGGGTGAACAAAATAACAGGAGTAATTGCATCTCTTTTGAATGCTCGTCTCCAGCAACAGGTTATTCTCTTTAGTACCATAATATGCTCTTATAGTTGAATTTTGAATGGCACAGGATTTGCTCACATGAATTATGTGCTATTCCTGCAGCCACATCCAGGAATGAAACATCTAGAGCACAATGAGCATATAAGTGGTGCTGCACATGCAGTTCAACAACTACATAATGATCTACATGTAGAGGATGACTTAAAAATTAATAGGGCTGATTCTGTTGACCAGATACTTAGACAAATTCCTGGTAATGATCTTTGTGCTGAGTGCAGTGCTCCTGAACCTGATTGGGCATCTCTTAATCTTGGTATACTGGTGTGCATTGAATGCTCTGGTGTTCATCGGAATCTAGGCGTTCATATTTCGAAGGTGCTCCATACTTCGGATTCAAATCTCATTCTTTGTTAGTTATGAGTCAATAGCAATATTATGTAGGCCATGACTTGTGAAGCAGTACAAAAGTTGCATGATTATGGGTACATAATTCAATGAGGTTTTCAGGAAACTGCACTTCAGCCTTCATATTAATCCATACGAAAAGTTGCATGACTTGTCTCATCATTGTTTCATATTAGCAACATTTATATGATTAGAATAAAGTTTGTCTCTTTTGCTGCCAAGCTTAATTTCATTACAATTGAACTTCCAAAACTGTGCTTCTGCAGGTAAAAAGAAGGGAAACAAAAATGAATTCATCATTAAATGATAGAATTTGCCATAGTCTGTCACCTGTTCAGGAGAACCTCTAAACTCATCACAGCATCTCATTCCACAAACCATAATCAACTGCTTAGTCATGTTTTCCTGTGCTTCTATGGGAGTTCTCAGTTTATGATCAATTTTCTGGATGAAGTGCACAGTTAATATATTATTATTCTCATATATTGAATATTAGATTTCTATTCCAATTTCTTACCTGTAAGAATTTTAAGCATATTTACTGACTACTAGAAACATTTTATTTGTTTCTTCTACCTCTCTGTAACGATGGATTTTTGCGGTGCTGAAAGTAGCCAGTCTTTTGCATTTTATCTATTAACTCTAGGAAGGTTTGCCAGTACCTTATCAGTTTTGGTTCCAACTGTGTTGGTCAGAAAGGTTCTATCTGACCATAATATATTTGTCAATTTTGGTTGAGATAGTTGAACTGATTGCTGAAAATTATAAATAAGTGTGCTTTTAGTACCACAGAATCACTGGTTTTGACTATGAAATGCTTCTTTACTTGTTTATCGAAGACCAAATGGGAATGATAAACTAAGTTGGTGCCATGGTTTTGGAATACTCGATTCTATGCTTAAAGGGATCTTTTCTTTTATAATCTACAGGTGAGATCTCTAACATTAGATGTCAGGGTTTGGGAACACTCAGTGTTGGACTTATTCCATGCTCTTGGCAATGCTTATTGCAATTCTGTATGGGAAGGATTACTTCTGCTAAAGAACGAAAGGTGGGATTTCTTGAATTACATGCCAATTTTTATCAAGTTCTTAATTTTGTGCAATGACCGAAATAATAAAATTTTGATAGCACTTATTCTTAGCATTTTGAATTATTGTGTATTAGTTCCCATGGCTTCATTATTCAATTAAACTTTAGTCTTTTTGAATAACTATTATTATAGAAAACTCTAGCTCCTCAGAATTATATTTGCTTCACTTGTAAGGACTAGAATTGATGATTTTGAAGCTGCAGGTATCAGTGTTATTACAAGCCTCAGGATTTTTTCCTCGTAATTTATGCTTTCCAAATTTATGTAACTATTGTTCTTTATTCTAAATACTATAACAAATATCAGTAAAGCTGTTCCATTTTGACCTTTGCAGAAGGTAATTGACAATACCAAATGTCTCTGTCCTTACTTTACTGCATTTGGGTGCTAACCAATGAGATGACAATGATTACAATCACCTGTGGTGAAATATTTTGATGATGTAGTATTGTTTTTCAGTTCAAATTTTTCCATGATCGCTAGATATTATATCATAGTAATTAGGTTTGCATTGAAAAATTAACATGTTATACATTATACAAAAAAATTTAATGTTTTTTTTTTTTTTCTTTTTTTGGATCAATTTTGCTTAATAAAGAAAAGTCATGTTCTATGTATCTACGTATAGTAATGATGATATAGTCAATGGTCATTTTTTATTCACCTGCCTTTATCTAATATAATGTAAGATATAATTCCTAAGTAATTACCTTTACTAGTTTACTGCTGACAAGTCTAGCTGAATGTGATAACCCATGCAGAATTGAAGAACCAAATGCTTTTGCATCATCAATTGAAAAACCAAGCCCGAAAGATACTATTTTCTGTAAAGAAAAATATATTCAAGCAAAGGTACTGCACAGAATTCTTTACTTGTAAGGTATATGCATGATGATGTCCATTTGTGTGATACAAAATTTTTCAGTACACTTACTGGTCAAGACCTTTTGCATATTGGTGGTATCCTCTAGGTTGTCATGTCTGCATTTGCTTTCTACTTCAATCGTGTTTCTTAAATTAAGCCTGTGATGTTCTACTTTTATCTCTTCTGCTGTCCAAAGAGTACCATACTTTTATCAGAATCAATGTGTAATTATTGCTTATTGATCGACTTTTTGGGTCCTTTGACTATGGATGCTTTTGCCAATTGATTTGGCCCAAGGATGATTTCTTTCTCTAAGTTTTTGAATCACATTCTATGTAATCACTTTTAATTAATAATACATTTGAAGGAGATCAAGTGCTGCCCACTAGTATCTTAGAAGCCATCGATGGGAAAATTGGGGTTTTAGATTCTGTGATATCCTTCTAAATATCCCTATTGTGACTCAGGAGTGATGTTCATTTAAATAGGAATGAGAGTTCTTCTCTTGAAGTTTGAAAATGTATCCTGGTATCTTAAGAGTCTACCTCCTCACTTGCATGTTCATTTCAAAATAGCATTAACACTTATTTTAGTGTTTATCATGCTCTTATTTCACCATACCTTATATGAGACTAACTTTGGTTATTTTGTTCTAGTATATGGAAAAATTGCTAATCATCAGAGAACCGAGGGTATCTGGTAGCCCTACTCATGCCTCAATTATCTGGCAAGCTGTCAAGACAAACAATTTACGAGAAGTATATCGTTGTATTGTTATTTCAGACATAAACATTGTTAACTCGATCTTTGACGAAGTGGTCGGCATTGAATTGTTCCACCATGTCAATGATACCCAAGATTCTCAATTCAATTGTGATCCATCAGAAAAGAAACATGATCCATCAAACTGTCCCAGAATCAAGGACTCTAATGATCCAGGGAATTGCCTTCAAGGTTGTTCACTGTTGCATCTAGCATGCCACTTTTGCAATACTGTAATGCTTGAACTGTTGCTTCAGTTTGGTGCTGATGTGAATCTGTGGGACTTCCATGGAAGAACTCCTTTGCACCATTGCATTTCCAATGGGAACTATCCATTGGCAAAATTTCTGCTTCGCAGGTAACATATCTTGTTTGAAATGTACTGATCTTTTTTTTTTTTTTTTTTTTTTGTTGGGGGGGGGGGGGGGGGGGGGTTGGTTTTGGGGGGGTTTGGGAGTCTGCTTGTGTGATGATTTGTCACTCTGGGTCTTAAAACAATTTAATCACCAACCTAAACTAAGTTTTTTGGTGTCTACTTCAGAATGTCAGTTCTTCTGCCTTCCATAGTTAATTCATATTTTTGAGATTATTCTTATTTTTAGCCAATTTAGTCCATATTAGTAGGGTAAATTATTATTTAGTTCCTGAGGATTAAATTATAACTAGTCATGAATTTGTACTTTATGCGGACTATAAAAAAATATAATTTTCTTAAAAAATATTTCGAATTAATATGTAAATTCAGAAAAACAATTAAAAAATTATTTCAAAATTGAACGAACAAATAATCCTTAGTTCATATATAAGACCATATACTAAAGATC